>JAABOM020086175.1:0-30127 GCA_011800125.2 Solanum clarkiae | reverse complement strand
GGGGGGGGGGGGGGGGGCGTATTTCAATATCTACTCCTTGGAAAAATTCATCCCGGAATATCAAAGAAGCATACATAAGAGAAGTAATCATAAGGATTTCATCCCAACAAGAATGTAACGATGCACTTAGACACCATTTTCAAAAAATCTCAACATAAGTGTCAAAAATCACCATAAACTTGTCAACATAAACATGAATACATGCAAATTGACATAAGGATGGAACTTAAGACTTGAAATTACATAAGGAACTTAAATTGGTACCTTAGCTTAAGTAGAGTAGAAGATGTATGGATATCACTTTTGCATGTCCGCCTCAACTTCCCATGTAGCACTTTCAACTTATTGGTTTCTCTAAAGAACCTTGAAGGAAGCTACATCCTTGTTTCTCAACCTCTTCACTTGTCTATCTAAAATTTCTACTGGAACCTCCTCATAAGTTAAATTATCTTCTACCATACCCACAACATCCAAAGGTATAATAGCATTTGGGTTACCCACATACTTTCTCAACATATATACATGGAAGGTCGGATGAACCATATTCATATCATTAGAAAACTCCAACTCACAGCGCACCTTACCACCCTTCTCAACACTCTACAAGGAACCATAAACCTTCGGCTCAATTTACCTTTCTTTCCAAAACAAACCACACCCTTCATGGGTGAGACATTCAAATAGACCCAATCACCAACATTAAATTCAAGATCCGTTACCCTCAATCAGAATAGGACTTTTGTTGATTTTGGGCTATTTTCAATCTCTCTCTAATCAACCTCACCTTGTCCAAAGCTTCCATGACTAAATATGGACCTAACAAAGCCATCTTCCCCACTTCAAATCACCTTACCGCAGATTTATAATGCCTACCATAAAGAGCCTCAAAAGGAGCCATACTAATACTTGAGTGGTAGCTATTATTGTAAGCGAATCCAATAAGTGGAAGATGTTCGTCCCAACTACCCTGAAACTCCAAAACACAAGCTCTAAGCATATCCTCAAGAGTTTGGATAGTTCTCTCGGCTTGGCCATTCGTTTGAGGGTGAAAAACTGTGCTAAACTTAACCTTGGTACCAAGACTTCTTTGGAAAGGACTCCAAAAGTGAGAAGTGAATTGAGCACCACGATCCAAAATGATAGACAAGGGCATCCCATGCAATCTATCCAACTCATAAATGTACAACTTAGCATAATCTTCGGCATCATATGTAGTCTTGACAGGTAGAAAATGAGCCGACTTTGTCATTCTATCAACCACAACCCAAATATAATCAAAATGCTTTCTAGTCTCAGGCAACCCAACCATAAAATGCATGTTGATTTCCTCCCACTTTCAAGAATGAACCTCTATATCTTGGGCTAGGCCACTCGGCTTTTGATGTTCGGCTTTCACCTCTTAGTAATTGTGACATCCGGATATGAACTTCGCAATGTCTCTCTTTATACCACCCCATCTATACACTTCCCTCAAATCCTTATAGATCTTTGTAGAACCGAGGTGAATATATCTCACGACCCAATCCTAAGGCCTAGACATGATACGGTGAATGGAAAACTCGAAAGAACCCCAAACAAGCCTCTTAACTTGTTGTTACACATCCTTGGTCGTGAAAGCATATAAAAGATATATGGAATAGAAATAGGGGCAGTGGGGATAAAGGAAGGCTTGCATAAACGTCATAATCAAGAGACAAGAGTCAAAGCTCATACATAGATACACAACATGTCCAACAAACACCTCTAATTCATAGATAGAGCAGGGGCCACGACAAAGCTACCAAGCTCACCCTCATAGTCAAATAGAACATAAGAAAGTTTCTCAATACATAGATATAGCAACATAGACTAAGGTCCAAGGAGTGGAGGACTCACCAACTTGCTTTGAGTAGAACAGATCTAGCCACGTGGAGAAGGAGGATGATCAACTTGAGCATCGGTCCCTACATAGTGATATCATATAGGCAAGAGTATGTGTTAGTACATTTGAATATACTAAATATGTAGGATGCAATGCAACAAGAGATATGCAATGTAATTAAAATGCATAATCATAACAAGATATAGTATATTAGCAACATAGTATGCATAGACAATGTTTGTAGTAAAATATGCTTAATTAACTCATACTCATATAAGATATCATATGTGAATACTAGACCAAGATAGATTTCCAAGGTATAAACCCCTTGGGTTTAGTAATGATAGCACCATCACCCTAGTGTGTGAGGTATAAACCCCTCATCTAGGTTAGTGATGATTGCACCCATCACCTTAGTGTGTGAGGTATTAACGCCTCATCGAGGTTAGTAATGATAGCCCCAGTCACTCTAATGTGTGAGGTATTAACCCCTCATCAAGGTTAGTGATGATAGAACCCATCACCCTAGTGGTTGAGACATTGACCCCTCAACTAGGATCCCAGATTGGGAATGGTTAATACAACACTTCATATAGAATTTATCATGTACATAAGTTTATTTCATCATCATATAGTAAATTATTTCATATCTCATGCTTTCGACCATCAATTTCACAAGAAACCCTAGCCAAACATTTTATCAAACACTTGAGGGGTCTGTAATTGGGGGTAAAAGATCATGCAATTTAGAGATGAAATCATGCAACAAAATCTGTACTAAAACCATCAATCAACACCTTGCAACACCCCATAAGACATTCACATCAAAACCCCTCATCAAATCCAATATTAGATCCAAGATTTAGAGCTCAAAACATGCTAAAACAACCATACTTTCATGAACTAGAATCACTGGGCAGTAAATTTCTCATTATATAAGACCCACATGTAAAATCAACTTTAAATCATGCAATATTAGTAAAAAAGAGACTTAGGCACCATGGGTGAAAGGACCCAATGGTTCAATACTACATACATTAGCTTTGGAGAAGCTCTTTGGTGAAGATTTGAAAATGGAAGCTTGAAGCTTGAAAGAAATCCTTAGTTCCGGATGAGGGTTTTGAGTCTTGAATTTTGGAGTGAAAATATGGCTAAGTGTTTTGGTGAGTATTAGAGAATGTTTAGGGTGATATGAGGGTGAAATAAGGCTAAGTATAGGTAAAACACATTTGAAAAAATTTAGGCCCAACCCTTAGAAAAATCTGGACGGACTAAGAAAAACAGTACAAAAATTACAACTCTCTGCGTTACGGAGAGGTCGCGGACCCTTACTGGAAATTGCACTAAGTGCAAATTTCATAATCAATTTCTTTGCTTTAAAATAAAGGTTAGACCTTTGTCCCCTTAATTTGGACTCCCTGAACAATAATATGAAGTTAGATATTCGAAATAACAAAATAGATTTTTAGATATATGGAAAACAAGATTCTGGGCATTTCCGAGGCACGTTTTTAGGCACTTTTTGGGATTGTTTCAATATCTCCCCCTTGGGAACATTCATCCCAGAATGTAGAAGAGACATACAAGACAAGAATAGTCATGAACAAATCAGCCCCCAACATAGATGCAACATTACATTTAAATATCACTTTAAAAAATCTCAACATAGGTGTAAAATCATCATAATTTGCCAACTTAAGCATAAATGCACATGAATGATACAGGGGCTGACATATAAGACTTGAAATCATATAGAGGACTTGGAAATGGTACCTTTGGTTTGAGTGGAGTGAAAAAGATAGGGATACCGCTTTTGCGTATCCGCTTCGGCTCCCAAGTAGCACTTTCAACTTGTTGGTTCCTCCAAAAGGCCTTAATGGATGCCACCTTTTTGTTCCTCAATCTCTTTACTTGCCTATCCAAGATCTGAATTGGAATCTTGTCATAAGTCAAGTTACCCTCTAACACCCACATATCAAGAGGCATAATGACATTAGGATCACCAACACACTTTCTCAACATAGAAACATGGAATACCAGATGAACCGAATTCATTTCACTAGGCAACTTCAACTCATAAGCTACTTTGCCGACCCACTTGATCACCTCATAAGGACCAATATATCTTGGACTCAATTTCCCTTTTTACCAAAATGGGCCACACATTTCATTGGAGAAACCTTCAAATAAAGCCAATCACCAAGTTGGAATTCTAGGTCTCTTCTTCTTAAATCGGGATAGGATTTTTGATGACTTTTGGCTGTCCTCAACCTTTCCCTAATCATCTTAAACTTCTCAAGAGCCTCCATAACCAGATCTGGCCCCAATGAAGCCATGTATCCAACCTCAAACCAACCCACCGGTGATCTACAACGTCCCATAAAGAGCCTCAAATGGAGCCATACTGATGCTAAAGTGATAACTATTGTTGTATGCAAACTCAATCAATGGAAGATGGGAATCCCAACTACCTTTAATCTACAAGACACAAGCTCTAAGCATATCCTCAAGTGTTTGAATTATCTTTTCGTCTTGGCCATCCGTTTGAGAGTGGAAGGCTGTACTAAGTTGAACTTTGGTACCAAGACCCCTTTGGAATGACCTCCAAAAATGTGAAGTCAATTATGCACCCCGATCCGGTATAATGGATAAAGGAACCCCATGTAACCTCACTAACTCATGGATGTACAACCTTGCATACTCTTTAGCCCCATATGTAGTCTTGACCGGTAGAAAGTGAGCCGATTTCATCATCATATCAACGATCACCCATATAGAATCAAAACCTTTTCTAGTCTTGGGCAACCCAACCATGAAATCCATATGAATCACCTCCCACTTCTAATTAGAAATCTCTATGTCTTGGGTTAGGCCACCTGGCCTTTGATGTTTGGCCTTGACTTATTGACAACTATGGCAACCAGAAACAAACTTGGCAATATCCCTCTTCATGCCTCCTCAGCAATACACATCCCTCAAGTCTCTATACATTTTGGTGGAACGGGGGTGGATAGAAGAAGAGGAATTATGAGCCTCATCAAGAATTCTCTCCCTCAAGCCATTAACACATGACACACATAACCTACCTTGGTATCTAAGGACCCCATCTCCCCCTTGGGAGAAAACCTCTATTTTGCCCTCTTTCACCAAGGCCTTCAATTCAAGCAAGAAGGAGTCTAGATCATGTTTTGCTATCACCTCATCAACCAAAGAAGATTTTGAACCATTAACAACAACAACACCATTACCCGTATCTTCCAACCTCACCCCCATTCTATGCACCTCCCTAGCAATCTCCCTATCACCGCCATCCACATGAGTTGGGCTACCTATAGACACCTAAATCAAAGCATCCTCCACAATATTTTCCTTACCCGGATGGTAATGCATACTCATGTTATAGTCCTTAAGAAGTTCTATCCACCTTCTTCGCCTTAAGTTGAGATCCTTTTGAGTGAAGACATTTTAAAGGCTCTTATAATCGGTGAAGACATCAACATGCACCCCATATAAATAATGATGCCAAATCTTTAATACAAACACCACGGAGGCCAATTCAAGGTCATGGGTATGGTAGTTCTTTTCATGCACTTTGAGTTGCCTAGAAGCATAGGCTATGACCTTACCATTTTGCATTAGTAACAACCCAAACCAACTCTAGATGCATCACAATACACAACAAAACCCTCAAGCTCATCTAGAAGTGACAATATTGGAGCAAACATAAGTTTATCTTTAAAGTTTGGAAGTTTTTCTCACATTCATCGGTCCACACAAGCTTCACCTTCTTTTGAGTAAATTTTGTCATAGGGCAAGCAATGGAGGAGAACCCATTCACAAACCTTCTATAGTAATCCAAAAGGCCCAAAAAACTCCAAATATCCGATGGGGTCAATGGTCTCGGCCAATTTCTAATTACATCGATCTTCTTAGGATCCACCTTGATACAATCTCCCGACACCACATGACCCAAGAATGCAACCTCCTTCAACCAAAACTCACACTTTTCATATTTAGCATACAATGTTTCCTCACTCAACCTTTGCAACCCAACCCTCAAATGGCCCATATGCTCTTCCCTGGTATGTGAATAGATCAAAATATCATCAATGAAGACCACAACGAAGGAATCAAGGTAGGGCTTGAAGTCCCTATTCAATAGGTCCATGAAGATGGCCTATGCATTAGTCTACCCAAAGGACATCACCACAAATTTATAGTGTCCATATCTAGTCAGGAAGGCCGTCTTGGGAATATCACACTCCTTCACTCTCACTTGATGGAACCCGGACTGAAGATCAATCTTAGAGAAAAAGCTAGCCCCTTGCAATTGGTCAAACAAGTCATCGATCCTTGGAAGAGGATATCTATTCTTTATAGTAACCCTATTGAGTTGTCGGTAGTCAATGCATATTCTAAGTGACCCATATTTCTTCTTTACAAACAACACTGGTGCGCCCCAAAGGGATTGACTAGGTCTAATAAATCCCTTCTCCAACAAATCTTTTAATTGTTCCTTTAACTCTTTCAAATCCATTGGGGCCATACAGTAAGGGGGAATGGAGATATGTTGAGTGATGGGAAGGAGATCTACGCCAAAATCTATCCCCCTTTTGGGAGAGACACTGGGAAGGTCATTTAGGAATACATCAAGACACTTATTTACAATCAGAACTGACTCAATGGAAGAGACTTTGGACTCTACATCCTTAACTCTCACATAATGATACAAACACCCCTTGGAAATCAACCTATGGGCTTTAATACATAAGATGAACCTACCTCTCACTACCACATCATGAATTTCCCACTCAAGGATGGGTTTATTTGAAAAATTGAAACTTGACCCTACGGGTCCCACAATCAATAGAAGCATAGTATGCATGCAACCAATCCATCCTAAGAATAACATCAAAATCAATCATATCTAATTCAACAATATCATAAGGTAAGATTTTATGCAAGATGCAACCAAACAATTTCTATACACCCTCTTAGCAACAATAGATGTACCAATAGGAGTAGATATCTCATATGACTCGTGCAACAACTCCAACTCAACATGGAACCTTTTAGCAACAAAGGGGGTAATAGAGGAAAGGGTGGCACTCGAATCAATTAAAGCACACACATCGAGATGAAAGATTTTCAACATACCATTAACAATATCGGGAACCTCACCAATCCCTTGCCTCCCATGTAAAGTATAAAACTGGTTGTGCCTTGGGGTACCACCTTGAGGACTACCTCTATCTAACAGAACCACATTTACACCTCGAACCTTACCACGGTTTCTTGGACAATCTATCTTCTTGTGAACAAGCTCTCCACATTCATAGAATGCATTAGAATCCTTCAAACATGGGCCCTTATGATCCCCTCCACACCTAAGACACACATCATTAAGAGCCACGCCAACAATACCTTGAGGCCTAGGGAAGTCATAAGCAAACCCCCTATTAGTAGCATGAGGAGGCCTTTGGCCTTGACATCTAACACCCTTTTGTAACTTGCCCTCAAATAGGGCCCTCTTGACCTCATGACCCCTCCTCTTTCTCAAATTTTCTCCTTTAATTTGCTAGGCATATGTCATCAACCGAGACAAGTCCATGTCACCAATAAGCAAGGTAGACCGGTATTTCTCACTCACCAAGTCGAAGACCCCCATCACAAATTTATTCATCCTTGATCTAGAATCGGTCACCAAGTGAAGAGCATACTTTGAAAGTTGATTAAATTTGAGGGCATACTCCCTTTCACTCATAGAACCTTGTTTTAAGTTCATAAACTCCACCAACTTTGCTTTCCTAAGCTCAAGAGGGAAGAACCGATTAAAGAAGGACAATTTGAATTCCTCCCAAAGTACCACATCACCATTTCCCTTCTCACCCTTCCATTGCTAATACCAAATTTGGGCTATCCCGAGTTAGTATGCCACCAACTCTGCCTTTTTATTTTGCCCAACACCCATGATATTTAAGATTTTGTAGACCTCATCAATGAACTTTTGTGGATCTTCATCCACCTTTGACCCATGGAAAACAGGAGGATTCATTCTCATGATGTCTCTTACCCTAGCTCTTGGGGTAGTAACATAAGGGGCTTGGGCCCCTTGTTGGACTTAGTTAGCCACCACTTAGACAAGCATAGTAAGAGAATCCTGGAGCTCACCATTGGTAGGTTGCTCCTCGGGAGTTTGGGCACGTCTTCCTCTAGTGTTTGGCATAATCTAGCATTACAAAAACAATCATTGGGGGGTGGGGAACTCACCACAACTCTATTGCACAACTTAGAACACGAAGAGAGGAAACATTTCCTAAAACATCTCATAGCCTCCTATTCATAGTCATGGCGCGCTTCACAACCATGAATAGGACTCTAATCGATGCGATGTATTGGACTCCGAGGATCATCAACCTAGTGCTCTGATACCAAGTTTGTCTCGACCCAAGCCTAAGGCCTAGACGTGACACGACGAATTGGGAACCCGAAAGAACCCCAAACATGCCTCTTAACTTGTCATTGCACATCTTTGGTCTCGGAAGCATATAAAAGACATAACATAGAATAGGTAGGCCTATGTGTTCTCCTCCATTGCTTCCCCTATTGATACTTTTCATGCATTCAATACATATATACAATCCTTTCATCATACAGTCACTAGATTCATAACTCATGCAATAGATCATCAATAGCTCAAGAATCCTTGTCAAGACATTTTATCAAATACTTGGCGAGTGTTCAATGCTAGTTAAAATCATGAAATTTGAGAGTGAAATCACATGAGAAAACTTATTATAAATCAACCCACCAACACCTTGTAAAACCATCATGTGAGATACCTTGAAATTCTTAATCAAATCTCATAATAGATTATAGCTTCGTGGTCCAAAGCATGCATAGTCACAATAGGCAAACCATCTCATAGTATAAGCTTGAAATAGGTAAACATGTGATTCTAATCAACATTTCATAAAATCATAACATAATTTGTAATCAAAATTCATAATAAGTCATACCCATAAGTAATTGAACTTAAAAACATGCAAGTTCCATGAAAAAGAAGGTTGGGCACCATGGGTGAAAGGACCCAATGGTTGAAACTCACATACCTTGAATTTGTGAATTTTCTTGATGTAGATTTGAATAAGAACTTGAAGCTTAAATGAAGTTCTTGAGATCCAGAATGAGCTCACTAGAATTTGGGTGAAATATTTGGTTAAGTGTTAGAGAGGTTTTTGAGAGTATCTTGAGTGATATCGAGTTGAATAATAGCTAAGCATATGTGTTTTTAAGAATAAAAGGGCATTGGGGCCAAGACCCTAATGTGTTAGGCCAAAACTGAAAATTAAGGAAGTCATAACACTACTCTGCGATGGGTCCGCATTGCGAAGCCAACACGAACAACTTCTGAAAATGGAAATGTTGGCGAAAATAAAATTCCATTACGGGTTATCTAAAATTGAGGTTATACCCATTTTTCATTCAATTATTTTCCCTGATCAAGAATATAAAGTCGAGTTTTCGATATCCCATATAGATTTTGAGATATATGAAAATTATGATTATGGACATTTTCGAAGCGCATTTTTGGGGCGTTTCAATTTCTCTACCTATATTGCTTCCATTTATGTTATTTTCTTTGAGGGTGAGCTCAGGACATGTCTTGTCCCCCATCCTATTTTATGACTAGAGGCATTGTCGGACATCTTGTAGACTCCCGTCAGATCTATATATTATATTATTATTTTTGAACTTTATGATTATGATTATCTATTAGGTATGACTATTATGGATTCATTATGGGAATTATGATATATGTATGTATGTATGTTTGATGTGAAAATATGGAAGAGCCTAAGTCCCGAAATGCCCCCATAGAGTGAGTCATATTTAACCTATTCCTTAGTCTTTATGTGCTACGTGTTATGTGAATCCATGTTAATCCCTTCCGTATAATATCCCCATAGTGTGAGTCCTACTTTCCCATCCCTTAGAGCTATGTGTTTACTATTTGAATACGCTTCCAAAATGATGATGTGAATTTGGATACTTTGAGGCTTATTTGAGTACTCTTGGGTTCCCATTCGCTATGTAACTCCTAGACCCTAGGTACGGGTCATGACAATGTTCACTTTTTATAATAATTGGTAACTAGATAGCCATGTATGTGACATGTATAGGGACTATTAGATGCAGTGATAAATGTCTTTCATTTGTCTTAGCATAAATACTTTAATATGTTTTGATTTTTTTCTCTTTGAGTTTGTTTACTAACCATTCACTTTTAATGAATAACGTATTGTGTTAGACATATTGAGGCCAACTAAATAAAAATATTTGGCTCAAAAGAGAAGAAATCACTTTGGTGGTTGCTTGGAGTACTTATGAGGAAGATTTTAAAAACTAGTTAAGTGCATTTGGTGCATTATCAAAGAGTGTTGCCTAAAATTTGCTTGGATATCCACCTAAGAGATGGTGCAATGCATATTTGGATACTATATGTAAAATTAAAATGGTGGATAATAATTTTATAGAGTCCTTCAACTCTTGGATCCAAAAAGCAAGAGGGGTAAGCCAATATTGAAAATGCTTGAAGATATATGAATCAAGATAATGTCTAGATTAGGAGAGAAGGAAGAGAATTGTAAGTAATTGGATTGCTAATTACAATCCTAAGTGCATGAAATTATTCACTAGGTATAAAGTATCTGACGGTGATGGTAGGCACATAGTAAATTTGGTGGAGAAGAAATACACTTCTAGTTCTTGACAGTTGACTAACATCTCATGTCCTCATGCCATCAAAGATATGTTGTACCAGAAAATAGAACCAATTACTAAAATTAATTGGTGGTATAGTAAGGAAGCTTGATGACATATGAGACCAAGTTGATGTCTATAGGAGGTAAAAAATTATGGAATCTATTGCTAGAACATACTATGAAATCATCAGATCATGTGAAAACAATTGGAAGACCAAAGATCAAAAGAACTAGGGAAAAAGATGCAATAACTAAAAGAGTGGGAGAATGGACTCACTCAAGAAAAAGAAAAATAACATATAGTAAGTGTGGTTCATCAACTCGCAATGCAAGAACATACAAGGTAAGAACTTTACTTATTTACATATCTCATTGTTGTTATTGATTCTACCCCTAAGTTCTCAACACATAAACATTTTATTTTTTCAGTTCGGTGAAGAAGCTGTTCAACCCTTGTACCAACACAAGAAGAAGAATACTATTTCATGCCTACATCTAGACTGCTACAACAATTGTATGAGCCATTTGGTCCTGTTAGAGATTTTGAAAGTTATCCAGATATCAGACCTTAAGTTATATCTAAATATCTCAAAAAATTAAAAATGAGAATGAATCTATAAAGGCCATCTAGAAATAGAGTGATATCTTTTATAGGCAATTATATTGGAATTAATGAGCCTACAAATTTGCCTTACTCACCCACCAAGTTCACTTTGAAAGGAAAATAAGCTTTTATCGGCAATTAGTTAGAAAGGGAGAAAGAGAAGAAAGTGGGCAAGTTGAAGACAAGAAAAGCAAATGGGAGAATCCAAATTTAATATGTTTTGAATAGTGCAAGAAGTTGATGCTTTAATTTATTTTTGCTTGAAGGTGGATGATGAAAAATGAAAAATTCTTGTGTTTATTTTGGATTAAATTTGATAGATGCAAAATCATGAATGATTATATTTACTTTTATCTTGAAATTGGTGTTAAGTTATTTTTAATTTTTAGTTGATGTTGATTAGATCATTAGTTTTTAGATTTGGTGTAGTCATGGTTATATTCAAGTTTTAATTTTTGTGCCTATAATTTTCACTGATCTACATGATTTAAGTGAGGTTCTTAAAAATATTTGAACTCACCTGAAGAGTGAGATGGTGTTGGTTATGTCATCGAAATTTTGAATGTGGCTGTTGATAGTGGTGATGGTATTGGTATTGATAAATGAGAGTTATGATTGCTATGTGGTTGTGGTCTTGAATACAATTGTGGTTGGGAATGTTTGTTGACACTGACATTGTTGGACTTGAAAAATAAGAGTCACCAGAAGAATATAGTTGTGATTTTTTATCTTTTGCATTAGGTGGAAATTGAAAGAGAAATGAGGATGTTGTGGATCATGTAGTTCAAGGCAAAGAATGAGAATTTACTGAAGCAAAGAAGGCAAATAATCTTAATTTTGATGTCAAGAGTAGAATAAAAGCACTTCAACTTTATTACTACAACTTCAACTTAAGTACTCACTTCAACATAAATACTACAATGTCATTACCAAATAAAATCTTCAACATAAGTACTACACGAAGAATAAATATTTACATCATACCTTAAGTTCTCCTAGACAAAAGTAAGAAAGTACATTCATTTTATGATCTTTACAATAAGTACAATAAACGAAAGAATCAAAATGAAAATGATAATTTTCAACTTTTCAACTTTCTTCTCTAAAATCATAACTTTTTTAGTCACTTGGGCTGAAATAAATTTCATTTCTTCAATCTTCTCCTTTAAAATACTAACTTTGCCGGCCTCTTGGAGATTAAAAAAATTTATTTCTTCAATTTTTCTCTCAGATTGTTCCTTTCAGCCACTTTCATTCCATTGATAATCATTTTTAATTTGTTTCATTCAACCTTCATAACATCCACTTTACCCTTTAAGTCCATTATGACGGCTAATGCTTTTGGCAAAAATTCTTATTTGTCTTGTCATTTTCAATATTTACATGTAGTAGTCTATATTAGTATACAAATTTTCCCATCATCATTTTGAAATGTATTACAAAAAAAGTTACGACTAATTTAACGAATAAAATTTTGTATATATGAAACGATCCGCCCAAAAATGTGTCTCGAAAGTGCCCAGAATCTTAATTTCCATGTATCTCAAAATTCATGGGTGATATCGAAAATCCAACTTCATATTCTTGTTCAAGAGATCAAATTGAGTGGGAAATGGATATAACCCCGACTATAGAGCAAATGAATTACAATTTTATTTTTTCAAAAATATGATTTTCAGTGAGATTTTTGTGCTCCTAGCGTGATGCACCAACGGCGTGCTTCAGTATAAATTTTGCCCAGTTTTTTAAGTTCGGTCTAAGGCTTTTGGGTCTTGGGCCTAAGTATTCTCATGCTTGAAAATGCCTATACTTCGCCTTATTTCACCCTCATATAATTCAATACATTCCTAAATACTCACTCAAACACTTAGAAAATATTTTATCTCCAATTCTAAGTTTCAAAAACTCATCCGGATCTTAAGGTTTTCATTCAAGTTTCGAGTCTCCATCTCCAATATTCATCAAGGATTCTCCAAAGTCAAGGTATATGAGTTTCTTTCATGGGTTCCTCTCACTTATGATACCCAAGCTCTCTCATACCTAAAATTACATGATTTAAAGTTGATTTACTCATGAGTCTTATCTATTATGAATTTCACTGTACACTATGTTGGAGTTTCATGAAATTATAGTTGTTTTAGCATGTTTTGAGCTATGAATCTAAGATCTATTGTGAGATTTGATGAAGGGCTTTGACGAATATGGCTTTAGGGTGTTACCAAGTACCTATTGATGGTTTCACATTGAATTTCCTAGCATGATTTCACTCTTGAATTATATGATTTTACACTAGCACTACACATTCACCAAGTGTTTGATAAAATGTCCGGATTATGATTTCTTGAGGAATTGAAGGTCCAATGTATATCTTATGAGTTAAAAGACTATATGATGCTGAAATGAATGCATGTATATGGTTTTCTTCTATATAGTGTTGGAATGTGACCATGCCCTACTCGAGGGTTGTGCGCAGGGTAACCATGTTAAGGGGTTTGTACCTTGATAACCATAAGGGGGAGGGGGTTTATACCTTGGTCACCAAGGGTGGTAAGGTGTGACGATCCATCAACCATGTCGGGGGATTTGTACCTTGATAACCATGTCGTGTAAGGGTGGTAGGGTGCGATAAGTCACCAACCAATTGATGGGGTTGGTACCTCAATCACCAAGGGTGGTAAAGTGCGACGATCCACCAATATGACAGTGGTCTCTTCTTGCACATGTATTATGTTCTATATAAGCATCATTTACTACATAACATCTCACATGCATGCCGTATTGTTATATGCTACTCATTGCCTATGCTTATGCATTTCAATTATGTTACTTATCTTTTGTTGCATTGCAATCTATATACTTAGTACATTTAAACGTGCTAACGCATACTTTATCCCTACAAGATGTCACCATGTAGGAACTGGAGCCCCACTTGATCATTCTCTTCCATGTGGTTAGTACGACTTTCTTTTAAGCTCTTTAGTAAGTCCTCCATTTCGGGGAGTATGCTTATGAACTCATGTAATGTTCTAAGACTATCTTTCTTTTATGTATATGTTGACTATGAAGGTGAGCCCGATTGCTTGTCTTGGCCCTCGCTCTTATCTAAGTAGCAGAGGTGTTGTTGGACATGTCATGTGTGATGTTATAAGTTTTGACTCTCTCTTGACTCTTGTTGTTTATGATTTGAAAGATGTCCCTTAGCCCTGGTTATCCCTATTTTGTATTTTGTGCTAAGAGGCTTGCTTGGGGTCCCTTCGGGTTCCCTTTGCGGCTTTTCACGTCTAGACCCTAAGGTTGGGTTTTGACAATATTAACATCCAAATTTCATATTATTTTACAACTTACTTTGGGTCTTGGACATTTGCAGAACCTTCTCTTTGCATTCAAATCAGTCCAGGTTGTCAAATTTTGGTGCATTGAGTCTACAATATAACATCATTTTGTATATTGTATTTCAAGTGAATTACTTGAGGATCTTGATTTTTCTTCAAAATACTAGCACTGAAGAAAGCTTCTTGAAGAAATGGAGAAAGAATACAAATATCATAACTCACAATGCACAAATCAGTCAGATCCAAAATTATATAAATACTACTATTTGAACTCAAATAAATAAATAATTACTCACTAATCTAACATACTAGAAGATTATACAATCGTAAACCCTATTCGCTATCTTAAAATCTAATAAAAGTTATAAAAGTGGTAAAATAAGACAAATGATTTACTAGGTGATGAAGAAGCCATAAAGTAGCAAATCGATTACTTCTTTGACCTAGTGATGAAGAAGTCAATGTAGCCAAATCGCTAAAATTGGGGAAAAATGAAAAAGAGAATTTGAATTGTAAGGGTTAGATGGATATTTTAATGGTAGACGTGCTTACATGGATTTACATGTGGAATTTTACTTCACATATTGGATGCCACATATGAGTCCAAATGGAAAAGTGGATGTGAAGGGTATAAGTGGCCTAATAGTTTCATGGCATGATTAGATTTGAGTCCAAAAATAGCTAAAGGGTATATTTGATCTATTTCAAATAGTTTAAGGATAGTTTTAACCCTTTTCTATTTTTTTGTGCACTACTAGTGAGTTCTAACGAGTATTAGTATCTTTTGGGAAAAGTGTTTTTAGGTTTTATTTTTGTTTTAGGCAATCAAAAAAGTATCAAAACAATTAAAAATTTAATTAAGTCAATTTGGGACCAAATTAACATTATCAAAGCTTCTTAATATTTTTATAATACAAACATACCCCATTCTTCAACTATCCCTTTAAGGAAGAAAAAAATGAAAAAAAATTATTTCATTTCTTCAAACTTGAAACTTTTAACTTCTTCTTTACAAAAGCAGTTTCACCGGTCGTCACTCTAAAGGAAAATAATCTAATGTCATTGTCGTCCATCGCTTCTATTCCTAAAGCAAGGTAAATATAGTGATGCCTCTGCAATAACTAGTTTTACCTGCTCGCCGAGTCATCATCGTCTGCCGTCATTCTAAAGGAAAATGCAACTTCAGCGCGACTATCACTCTTCTTAATGATTGCTAAGGGTATTTTTTTTAGTTTGTGAGCAAGAACACTATTGGTAATCAGTTAAAAATTAGAGATTTTTGTGTTAATAAACACAAACTCCTCCTATAGTTGAGAAAATTTTGAATAATCCGATTTATGAAAGAAAAGAGAGAAAGCCAAAAAGTTTCCTAATTTTCCCCCCTCATTAAAGACTTGTATTTTGTTGTTTTTTCTTTTCTAGTAGTAAGAATAATTAGTTCTATAGTGTAAATTGAACACATATTTGTTAAACAATATTTGCCACAACAGAGGACCATATGTCGGTTGAAAGATAGTAAGTTTTGTTCTATTGTATAAAGTTATTATTTTCAACATATAACTCTCATATGTTGGTAAAAATTGTAATAGAATGATCATCTTTGTAATAGATCATTCATGTGTTACAACAACAGATAGATAATTTGCTGTAAAAGATAACTCATGTTGTAACAGAATTTTCATATGTTACAATAGAAGGTTTGGCAATAGATGGATTATATGTTGTAACATATAACCTATTTTATGATTTTTTTTGAACTTTTTTTATCAACTGTACCTTTTTTTATTTATCTTATAGATAAATGTTAGCAGAAACAAAAAATGCTTGATTTTTCTCTTCTAACAATTACTTTGTCTGTCAATACAAAGAATGTCAGCATAAATATGATGATTTTATTAATTATATTAAATAATTGACAAATAATTTTAAGGAATTGACTGTTAAAAGGAGTTTCATTCCATCAAAGAAGATTGCACTGCTAAAGAAGATTAACAAGTTGAAAAAAGTAATTTTTCGATTATTATCACAAATTAAAAAAATAACAAGTCTTGCTTCTCCTCCACCATCTATTCTATCTTTGACAGATTTTTTCTTAAGTTCAAAAGATAATGAGAAAGTTGTACTTCTTATGTACAATAAAAATATGGGTCATTTGAAGACTATAATATTCTTCATGAGGGTCCGACTCAACTGATGTCATTGTTCTCAGAATCAACATGCAAGGTCTTTACCAGCAACATGCACAAAAGTAACTAAGTGGCGTATTATCAATTTAATTTCTTGATGTCCACTGATTAATTATATAATTATTTATTTAATTGCATAAAAATCAAGGATGATCACTATACAACTAAATACTCGGGTCTTGAATTTGAACAATTAGACTTATCGTTACATTTCTAAATAAGAAGGATTGGTTCTACCTAATGTCCGACCCAACAAGTGTTGGAATGATGAGGTATAACTATGTCCATTTACCTTTTGATCAACACCTGCTGATACATATGTTGTTGATGCATGTGTGCGTTATTTGAATGTGTATTTTTTACTATTTGCAGAATAAGTCGAAACACTAAATTAATTCACAATATTGATACACCACGATTTTTTTTAATACATACATTAACAAGGTTATGTTAATTATTACGAGAAGAAAATTATTAACACTATCATAGAATTTAGTATAGTTGCTGCACTGCCTTGGCACCTGATAGATGAGGTGTATGTCCCCATAATTAGGATGATAAATTTCATTGGGCCCTGATTGTATTGTATTAAAGAAAGAGTGCATAAAGTTCTATGATTCGATGTCCTTATCGAGGGCCAAAGACAAAAAAAGGTTTAGTGTAATTGAAAAATTGGCTACAATATTGCCAAAGTATTTTCAATACAGTAATATTTTTTTAAAAAAATATCGAACAGACCTGTTAGTGATTGAATGCTACTAGACCTAAAACAAATGTTATTTGTTCAATGTCAAACATGTTGATGGCATTGACAATCAAGCAAGTGGTAATTTGTATGTATCAGCTTCTTTTTTTTTAAACTTCTATCGATTATAAATGTGATGTTATTAGTTTTTTAATAGATGTTACACACACGATGTAGGGATTGTGGAGTTTTTGTTGCTACTTTTGCTAAGTATCTAAGTGATGAATTACAAGTAACATCTTCTGGGAGTATTGTTGAGTCACTTCGAGTGAGATATACTTTTGTTTTATGGAATCATGGAGTTAAAAAAAAGATAAGAATGGCGATGTTAGCGTCAATGATGACAAACAAAGAGCTAGACCTAAACCCAACTTCATACCTCCAGATGAAAATATTATGGTGAATATTGAATAGATTTAGATTTAGTAATTATGGTTATGTGTATGATAACAACTTTCATATATTAATGTATGTGATCTTACTATTGTATTTTTTTTACATTTTAATTATATAATAAAAATAAAATATGTTGGAACAAATACCAATTCTATTGGAAATTATGTTGAATATGCAGCGAAATTATGTTGAATATGTAGCAACAAATACCACTTATGTTGAAATGGTTATAATATTATTGTATTATGATGTTCTGTAAAAATATAACACTTTTGATGCTTAAAACTTGAAATTTGTGTGTTCCCATAGCGATGTTAGTAGATTTAATGTGTTTTTATATTTGTTTTGCAAGATTATAGGATTGATATGAATTTTGGGCGAAGTGTGCATAAATTACAGAAGTTGTTGTCTTTATGGGCCATAGAGTAGGTTTCGTAGCAAAATCTAGTAAAGGATGATTATTGAAGTTGAGTCTACGAACATGTAGATGAGCCGTAAAAGTTTCTACGAGTCATAGACAAGGTGTCGTACCCTGAAGATAAAACAATGGAGAGTTGCGGAAAAGTCATTAGATGAAACCCTCGACAGGTTGTAAAACTTTACACGACCCGTAGATGGGTCTCATAGAAGTCATCCCCAGAATCGCTGAAGGAATCCACGAAGCCCCGATTATGGGCCATAAAACTGTATACAACTTGTAGAGTTGTCTGTATAGCCTTAAAAGTCATCAGACGAAACCCTCCACGGGCCATAAAACTTTATATGGCCCATAGATGGGTCTCATATAAGTCATTCCCATAATTGCTGAAGGAATCTGTAAAGCCCCAATTACGGGCTGTAAAATTGTATATGGCCTATAGAGTTGTTCGTAGAGCCTAGCAACCTAGATCTTGTATTTTGTTTTGGTTTTGCATCTTTAAATACTATCGATAGCTTTTTAGGTTATTTTTCGCATGGAAGATCATAGAGTCAGTAAGAAATAGTGAAAAACATTATGAGACACTTGTGATACAATATTTTGTGTTCTTTAATTCAATCTTGTGATCTTTATTAAAGAGCTTAGATTTCTTGTTCTTAATTCCATTGTGTAAGTGCTTAATTATGCTATTCAATATGATGATTCTTACATCTACACTGATAATGAGTAGCTAAATCCACAACTAGGATTGTGGAACCATAAAGAGCTAACAAGTTAAAACTGGATAATTTGTAATTCTTAAAAAGTGTGAATGCGTGTATTAATTAATTCTCTTCGATTTGAGTGTTTTTTAATGGTGTTAGAACTTTCCTAGTTTTACTGATTAGATCAAAATAGAAATGAATAGGAAAAGATATTAATTAACAAGATTCAATTGATATTTCTCGTTTAATCAACCAAACAGGATCAGGGGGAGGTTGTATTAGAACAATGGGTAAGAGTTAGTAATGTCACACTGCAGGGATGGATCAAATCACTTAGTGAAATTTACCTCTCGCCTGGATCAAAGGGTTTGGTAAACTTAACTTACCTTTCTGCATGCTACAAACTAGAAAAGAATTTGATTATCTAGTAATACCGAGTTAGGGAATTATGGAGAACACAATTCCCTAGTTACTCTTCATACTGATTTCACACTTGTCTTAGTCTAGAATTTGTTTCCATAGTTTTTACAATCTCCCTCTCTTTTTGGCTAGATAAGTAGGATAATTAACTCGAACTACTTGAAATTCTTCTAAGATTACCCTATTCCCTGTTGGATCAACCCTAGCTTCGGTTAGGTTATATATCTTGACATCGGCCACTTTAGCCTTCAAAAAAGAGGTGTAACTTGTGCGACATCATATTGCAATTTTTGTAATCTTTTAATTATACAATAAAAATAGAATATCTTGGAATATATTGTAAGGATTAGGGTTTTTCAAGGCCTTAACAACACTTAAAAATTAGTTTTCTTGAGTTTTTGGCCAAGGTGCCCTTCCAGGGACTCCTTCACGGCTCGTGAAGGCCTTCACGGACCTTGAAGGTGGTTGTGTAGGTGGCCTAGTTAGTGGCCTTTGCTGCCCTCCATGGATCACTTCATGGCTCATGGACCTCTCCACTGGCCGTGAAAGTGAGTAGGAGGGGCCTTGGGCTTAGATTCCACTATTTTCCATGTGTGCCACCACGGGCCCGCACCATGGCCCATGGAAGTTAGCACGAACTATGGTGTGGTCATGGAGGGGTCCTTGGGAATTTGTTTTGCCTCGATTCATCACTGTCTAGTATCTTGGGGCAGGTTCACGAGAGGCTTCATGAGCCATGAAGATCTTCATGAGCTGTGAAGCCTTCTATGGAGGTGCCCAATTCATTTTTTTTTATCTTTGTTTGATTAAGGGATCTTTGATTATTTGGTTCACTCTCAAGGATTTTCAAGACTTTTTGTGAATATTTTGACCTCTAAGTTAGTCCATTCGCTATTCCTAACACTCATCACAAGCTAAACACTTAATTTATTCCATCCTAAACCCTTAATCTATTCTATCTACTCCTAAGAATTTATCTCCCAATCACTCCTTCAAAGAATTCAAGCTAGGTTCTTGTGAACTACCAAGATCAATCTTAATCCACCTCAAACCCCTTGATTCCATCAAGGTATATGTGGTTTCATTTATGATTGGCTTACAATCATGAAATCGAAAATCTATTTCTCTTATTTCATGATTTCTAAGTATGATTTGCAAGTGGATTTTGTGATTTAGCTTCAAATTGAAAAAATTGTGTCATGGGTTGATTCCAATTGATGATTTTAGCATGATTTAAGTCTTATTATATCAATTTACATGGATTTTATGATATTTGAATTTGCATGTCCCTTTTAACTATGAATTTATACATGGGTAATTTCAAGTAGGATTTAAATGTTGATTTCTCTATGGATTAAGTATGATTTCATCTTGTTATCTTACTTTAAGTATGTATTTCATGTACCCTTTCTTTACTCTCATTCCTCATGTCATGAGCATGTATGAACAAGGCTATTTCATGAGATTTGTGATGTGGGTACTACCCAATTATGATTTTGATTTCAAGACAAGTATGATTATGACATTAATGTGATCGCATAATGTCTATGATATGACTTTAAACAATTATGGGTCTGTATATACTATCATGTACAAGTTGAATAAGCTATTTCTATGCATGTAATCACGAATTGAAGTACGATTTGAATTTTAAGCCCAAGTATGCATAGTTATGATTTGAAATGATTTGTGATTCTACTGCAAGCATATATACGTATGCTAGTACGATGATGACTTAGCACCGAATGAGATTGGAGATGGGGTCCCGACCCAAGGAATCCTTATATAAAGCCTACCTTTCTCATAACTATATGCCACTGTAGGATCATATTTTCCCAATATGGATGGTTATGTATGTGAAACCTACTCTTCGAAATGGGTAGGGCCTGTAAGGTAAGGTATTGTCTACCTTTGACAAGTGGGCTACATTTTATCTAGTGTAGAGATAACATTAGAATTCCATATAATAACATTAGAATTCCATATAATAGCTCGCATAATCTTATATGTCGGTTGAGGTCCTTTCCCCACATATGTTTTTGTATTGTGGAATTCATGCATCATGATTTTAAGGCATCTTGATATGGAATTCTTTCCTATATACTCCTTTCTGTATATATGTGCCATGTCATCTAACATTGAAATATAGGTTATCATGTTCATATGAATTACAACCCCCCATACTTTGTACATTCAAACATACAAACGTATGCTTTTACTTATATGATCTAACCATGTAAGGGCCAAAGAGTTTCCCCATCCACCTCTTCACGACTAGATTCGATTGTGGAAGTTTGCTTATGGTAAATCCTTTATTCCAAGGACAATACCCACCTTTTATCTACCTATGCTATGTTATGACCATTTATGATACTTTATGTTGAGGGTGAGCCTGAGAGGTGTCTTGACCCCCGTCCCATTATGAGTAGAGGCATTGTTAGACACTATGGATAAATCATGCTACGCTATGTATCTATGGAGGTTATCCCTAATGCCTAACCCCATGTTTTGTTGTTATGTATATTATATGGCAAGGAGATGTTAGTCCTAACTCCCTACCCCACACAGAGTGCATCCCATACTCTCTTTTGTTAGACTTACTTGTTGAAGTTTTGTGGTGGAAATTCCATGCCCCTACCCCCATAGAGTGTCTTATTTTCCTATCCCTTAATTTTGATTGATGATGCTTATGCTATGCTCACTTTCCAACCAATGATGTGCATAAGTATGCTATGAGGCTTGTTTGGAGACTTTTGGGTTCTCATTCGCCATGTTACACCAAGGCCTCAGCCTGGGTAATGATATAGATGCACACTTGTGTGTCATTAATTTCTAAATTAATTTGTATATGTTGTAACATATAACAATATTGTTGGAAATTGAGTTGAATATGTGGTAACAAATACCACTTCTGTTGGAATAGATGTAAGGCCCCATAAGTTGGGAAGTTGATTTTTTTGGAAGGCAATGCATAATTCTAGTTCTGGTGCCAAGTCCCACAAAACCTAAATTATCACTCGTAGTTGTAACCACGAGCCAAAGTCTTGGCTCATGGATAGGCACTAGTGGTGGGTAGATTTTGTGTTTAGGATCTCATTCTTAATCTAACAGGTTAAGCCGTATACTGGCCTCGTAGATTGAATCGTGACAGGGTTAAATTTGACCAAGCGTAATGTCCATGTATGAGGAGAAACTACAATTCATAAAAATAACTACAGGTCATAGACTTAGGTAGTGATTTGGGTGTAAGAATCATGTTACAGGACTTTTGGGAAACCACAAGGATGAGAACATTTATAGGTTGTGATTTGATTGACGGATCGTGTAATCAGTTTCATAGTTTGAGTCCTGAGGGTGTAAAATAGGCTAAGTGTTTGGTATATTTATGAGGGGTATGTATGACACATAAATAGGACTATGAGTCATAGATCAGTTTCGTATATTGAGGGTCCAAGTTTTAGATCTCTAAACTTTTGTGGCATAGATAAGACGAAACCTTTTCTATGAGCCGTAGATGGGCCTATGACCCGCAGATGATACTAGTGGTTCTCCTTGATAGTTTTTAATGAAGGGTATTTCTAACTTTTTCTTTCATACTGAGTACTAAACTACATTATTTAACCTCTAAAACTATCAATATCAGTCTTATACTACACCCATTCACCTTATTCCAAACCTTCTCAAAATATTCTAAGTCTCAAGCTCCCCAAATTGCTCTCAAGGTTCCTTTGAAGGCTCAACCTAAGGTTTCAAGTTTTCTCCTCCGATATATGGATTTCTTCCCTAGATTATATTCTAGTTATGTGGGTCAGATTCGTGGTTACCTTTCACCCATGGAGCCCAAGTATCTTTAAATTATTCTCCAAATTTTGCTTATGTAAATCACATGAGACTTATCCAAAATGTAACACCGTAGAATCGAAACATAAAATGTTAGATGCATAAAGATACACTAGATGGAAAAGCAAGTTTATAGGCCACCTCACTCACTCTATGTAGGATCTCAAAAGGGGACAATATACCTAGCGGTGAGCTTGCCTGTTAGGACCCCGATATTGTATGAATTTATTGGAGCTTGAACATTTTTGTTTCGAGAAATTTTGAACCAAGGTGACGCTCCATAGGGCCCTCATGGTCTGTGTTAGGTCATATGGCCCATGTGGAGCCCCCATTGAAGTGACCCTTGGCCTATGCAGGTGTTGGCCCTTAAGAGTGGAGTTTTAAACTAAGGCACACCACACTTGGATCCCTCACGGTCTGTGTGACACTTCACGGATTGTGTGGTGGCCTTGGCTTAAAATCTCACAATTATGGGACCAAGTGTAGTGTCACAGCCAAGTACACAACTCGTGTGAGCTGACATAGCCTGTGTAGCCAACCGTATAGCTTCCGGAGTGAGGGAAATTTTCTAAGGAGAGGGTTACAGGCATTGTTACGGCCTGTGTGACACTACACGACCTACATAGTCTCCCATGAGGATGATTTCGCTGAAAAATTTCAAGTATGGGATTATCGTTTCTTCCATGTGATATGTCACAGACCGTATAGCCTCCCTTAAGATGACGTTATTCAGTTTTTGAACTCTTTTCATCAATGAAATTTTCATAATTATGGTTTATTCTAAGGATCTCTTGTGACTTCCTATGCTACCTAAAGGCTTCCTAATGACCTAAACTTTATTCCTATCATTCAAATTTATTCTTCATATTTGAAAATTCTCTCAAGTCTCTTTTAAAGAACCCTTGTGGGTTTTAAGCTTGGGGGATCAAGGGAAGGTTCATTCTTTTTCCAATTTCTTCTTGAATCTTCTTCTTTAGCTACGGTATGTAGGTTTGATTCTTGGTCCCTTTCAACCAAGAAGATCTAAAACCCTTTTTCTTAAATCTTCATAAATTTAGCTTAGTTTAAATTTGGTTTTCAATATTATGATTTATTAAATTCAATTGATATATGGGCTATGTTTATTTATTCATTTTAAAGTGATTCAAGCCCTAATATTTCTGAAATGCATTGGAGTTATGAAGTTATGAATGTGAATGCACCCTTTTAAGCTTGTCTTGTGCATGGGTAACCTATATTATGTTTTAAATATGAATTTTACTTATGTCTTTACTTGAATTTCACAATATATTATTGATTAAAGTTTAAATCTCTACTACCCATGCCATTCTCATTTCATCCATAGCATATGCATTCATGAGCATCGATATTTATGAATATTATGAAGTGGGTTAAGCCCAATTATATTTATGCAAATGATTTTGATAAGATATTGATTATGAGAAGAATGTGATTGCATGAATGTCTATGGTTATTGGCTCATTGAGCATATTGAGTGCTCACACCATATTGTCATGAGCATGAGCTATTCCTATGCATGAGTATCATGATTAGGAATTAGGGTTTGACTTTTGAGCCTAAATGTGTATTAGATGGATTTGAAATAAGTATTGCATCACTTTTTAAATCATGTATGTGTATAAGTATTCTAGTGGGATATCTTGACTTAGCAATGATGGAGGTGTAAGGGCTATTCCTAAGGGTTCTCTCCCTTTTCTTGAACGATGTGCCAACATAGGAATAGAAGTCATTACCGAAAAGACTGGGTCATAAGGAATGTTTACATTTATTGATATGATATGATAATGAAAATCCTTTCAAAAAGCCGTGGTCGTAAGGAAGGTGACCTTCCACCGAAAAGGCATGGTCGTAAGTTGTGATATAGGGGCAAGTAATCATCTCCTACCTATGGAATGCCTTTATCATGCTAATTCATGTAATAGCTCACATGAGTTTGATTTGTCGGTTATAGTCCAAACAACAACAACATACCCCAGTGCCTCAAAAGGCTCCCGCTCATTGCGGGGTGAGGGGGGTCGGACATGACTGAACCTTGGAGACTTTTGCCCTTGCCGGAAGTCAGGTTAAGACGTCGACTTTGATGTACGCAGCCTAACCCCTATGTTTAAAAACATAAAGCGGCTGTTTCCATATGATCCATGAGGAGCGTCGAAAGTTGCATTGACTAACTGCTACTTCACAAATGAAAAAAGCGCAGATAGTTAAAGAGCCATTTTACTTTATTCCATCATAATCCAAGGCCAAAAAATAGTCAATCTTTGGTTCCATCCGGGATTGATGGAATATTTATATGAGCATTGTTTCATTTCATGCGCCATTGATTTCATGGAATATTGTATACTATCTCTCTTGCTATGTATATATCTTTTTATATTATGTGCCCTTGTCATCTAAAATTGAGTGCAGGTTTGGTAAGTTATATGCATTGCATGCCTACATACTTAGTACATTCAAATGTACTAACGCATACTTTTGTCTACATAATCTCACCATGTAGGGATGGAGGACTACGTTCATCCACTGTACGACACCTAGATTGGATCACAAGTTTTTCTTATTGTGGTGAGTCTTATCTTCCAAGGAACAACCACCATTCCTCTACCTATGGTGTTTTACTTACTTTATTTTCTTTGAGGGTGATCCTGGGGTTTGTCTTGGCCCCCATCCTATCTTACGATTAGAAGCACCGTTGGACATCTTGTAAACTCCTTTACAATTATATACTAAGTGTTATGTTTGGAGCTTATGCTTATTGCTTTGGCTACGTATTGGTTATTATTATTGGATTTGGTTATGAGCTTTATGATATGCTTATTTGTATGAAGTAAAAGATCCTAAGTCCTAAATTGCCCCCATAACGCGAGTCCTGTTCTCTCGTCCCTTAGACTTATGTGCTTACTTTTCAATTGCGCTTCTGAATCGATAATGTGAATGAGGATACTATGAGGCTTATTTGGGGACTCCCAAGTTCCCATCATCCATGTCACTCGTATGCCCTAGGTCTTGGTCATGACAAGTTTGGTATCAGAGCACTAGATTTATAAATCTCAGAATCCAACATGCCGCGTCAAGTGGAGTCCTGTTCATGGGCGTGAAGTACACCATGCCTATTAGTGAGAGGCTATGACGATGTTCTAGGAATTTTCTCACTTCTTCACATCCTATGTCATGATATAGATTGTATGTTTGATATCCTTATCTTGATAGCAGTGCCCCTTTGCAGAAGATGACTCGAGAAAGAGCTCCCCTACCAAGACCGACCCCGGCTAATGAGGGTTAAACACCCCAAGGGCCTGTGCAAGAGCCTATTTCCAATGGTTAATTCCGTACTACCTTTTATATGCTTTCCTAGGTGGTGACTTCTTAGACTAGACAAGCTAATCTTCCTCGGGATCTCACCCTGGAGTCTAGGGTGAGAGATTTCACCCGGATGAATCCTCTAGAGTTTTATGGGTCAAAGACCAATGATAATGCTCAAGAGTTTATTGATGAGCTCACCAAGGTGTTGAATGTGATGGGTTTCACTTCTGAGGAGAAAGCTGAGTTGGCTACTTATCATTTGAAAGATGTGGCTCAAGTGTGGTACACCTAATAGTTGATGGAGAGGGTTTGTGGTGATGCTGTTAATTCGGAGGAATTCAAGTTGGCCTTTCTCGATCTTTTTTTCCCACTTGAGCTTAAAGAAGCTAACATGACAGTTTATAAACCTCAAACAGGTGGTATAGGTGTGAGGGACTATGCCGTCAAGTTCACCAAGCTCTCTAATTATGCTCCTGTGCTTGTGGCTGATCCCCGTGCAAAAATGCACAAGTTCATTTTTGATATCTCTGATTTGATGGTGAAGAAATGTCATACGGCCATGTTAATTTGGGAAATGGACATCCCAGACTCATAGTATATGCAGAGCAGATTGAAGGGGAGAATCTCAAGGAGAAGAAAGTGCATGATCCTAATAGAGCCCGTTATGATGGTGGGTTCTCCAACACTAAGGGTGGTGGTTTTGGTTGTTTCCAACAGGGCTAAGGTTCCGATGCCCGAGTTGCTAATACTAGGGTGCCTACTCCTAGGGAACCGGTTGGTAGTGGACCATTGTATTCTCATTGTGACAAGTGTGGAAGGAATCACACAACTTCATATTAGAAGGAGTTGGGTACATGTTTTGGGTGAGGTAATCGGAACCACAAGGTTTCTGATTGTCCTAAAAATGCTTATAGAGGACAAGGTCATGTGGCTTAAGATGGGAAGGGCCAGTAAAGAGCTTGACATGATGCAACCCCGAGGAATCACATGTTCTATGCTCTTCATTGTCTCTAGGAGGTTGAGGAGGCTCCAGATATTGTGACTAGTATGTTAAAAGTCTTTGATTTTGATGCTTATGCTTTGCTTGATCCGGGTGCAAATTTATCTTTTATGACTCCTCTATTTTCTATCAATTTTTGTTTAAGTCCTGAAATTTTGAGGGAACCCTTTTCAGTTTATACTCCCATTGGTGAATCTATTGTTTCTTATAGAGTTTATCATGGTTGTCCTATCTTTGTGTTGAATAAAGTTTTCTCATATGACCTTGTGGAACTTGAGATGTTTGATTTTAATGTGATTCTCAAGATAGATTTGTTTCATGCATCATATGCCTCTATAGATTGTAGAACCTAGAAGGTCATGTTCAAACTTTCGGATGAGCCCATCTTGAATGGAAAAGTAGTGACTCCTCTGTTAAAGTCAGTTTATTTCCTACCTTAAGGCCTGGAAGATGATCTCCAAGGGGTTTATTTACCATATTGTGAGGGTCAAGGATGTGGAGTCCAAGTCACCTACTCTTGAGTCGATCCCAGTAGTGAATGATTTTCCGGATGTGTTCCCCAAAGACTTGTTGGGTATTCCACTCGAAAGGGAAGTAGACTTTGGCATAGATCTTCTCCTGGATTCTCAACCTATCTTTGTTCCTCCTTATTGTATGGCATCAGTTAAATTGAAAGAGTTGAAGGATCAGTTGAAGGATTTGTTGGAGAAAGGTTTCGTTAGGCCATTTATATTTTCATAAGGTGCTCCAGTATTATTTGTAAGGAAGAAAGATGGATCTCTTTGGATGTGTATTGGTTATAGGGAATTGAATAAAGTAACCATAAAGAATAAGATCCATTGCCTAGAATCGATGATTTGTTTGATCAACTCCAAGGGGCTACCCATTTCTCAAATATTGACCTCCATTCCAGTTATCATCAGTTAAAGCTGAGGGAGTGTGATATTCACAAGATGACTTTTCAGACTAGGTATAGGCACTTTGAGTTTGTGGTGATGTCATTCGGCTTGACTAATGCTCCTCCCGTGTTTATTGATCTTATGAATCAGGTGTTCAAACCATTCCTCGATAGTTTTGTTGGTGCTTCATTGATGATATTCTTATTTAATCCCCAACTGAGCAAGAACATATGGATTTTGAGGTTAGTTCTTCAAACCTTGAGAGAGAAGAAGTTGTAAAGTTTATCAAGTGTGAGTTTTGGTTGGGGGAAGTAGCGTTTCTTGTTCATGTGGTGTCCGATGATGATATTAAGGTTGATGTGAAGAAGACTGAGGTCGTGAGGAATTGGCCTAGACTATTGACTCCTTCGGATTACCGAGGGTTGGCTATTATAGGAGGTTCGTTGAAGGGTTCTCATCTATTGCATCTCCATTGACTAAATTGACCCAAAAGAAGGCTAAATTTTTATGGTCGGAGGAATGTGAAAGGAGTTTTCAAACTTGGAAGGATCGTCTCACATCGATGAAATGCCACAAAAAACCCAAAAATGTGCCTTCGAATTTCCCATAATGGTAATTTCTATATATCTCACAAAATCCATGGGTGATATAAAAAATCCGACTTCATATTCATGATCAGGGAGCAAAATTGAGTAGGAAATAGGTATAACCCTGATTTTAGAGGACTCGAAATGAAAAATAATTTTCACAAAATTATGATTTCCTAAGACAATCCGCGCCCTCGGCACTACGTGCCAGGGGCACGGAGATGTACATTTTTTTCCTTAGTTTCTTATTTTAGCCTAAGGCATTGGGATCTTGGCTCCATGCCTAGCTATGCGTGAAAATACCTATAGTTAGCTATTTTTTCGACTCGATATCACTCAAGACATTCTCAAAACCCTCTCTAACACTTAACTAAATATTTTAGCCAAATTAAAGTGTCTCAAGCATGACTCCGAATCTCATGAACTTCCTTCAAGATTCACATCGTCACGACCCAAGCCTAGTGTTTAGACGTGACATGGCGAATGGAGAACCCGAAGGAACCCCAAGCAAGCCTCTCAACTTATCATTACGCATCATTGGTCGCAGAAGTATGTAAAAGACATAAAACAAGAACAAGGGACTAAGGGATAGTTTGCCCAAAAAAATCAACATCAAAGACAAGGAGTCATAGCTCATATCATAATTGCACAACTTGTCCAACAAACACCTCTAGATACATAGATGGAGCGAGGGCCAAGACAAGGTAACCGGGCTCACCCTCATAGTCAATCATAAGCTAAAGTCCCCGAAATAGAGGGCTCACCAACAAGCTTGGAATAGCACCTACTAGCCACATGAAGGAGGAGGATGATCAACTTGAGCACCGATCCCTGTATGGTGATATCATGTAGGCTAGAGTATGCGTTAGTACATTTGAATTGTACTAAGTATGCAGGGTGCAATGCAACAGTAGATAGACATCATACTCAAAATGCATACATTAGACAATAGGTGAAACATAACAATATGAAATGTATGATCAATGCATAAGTAAAACATGCTTTCAATAACTCATGCTCATATAAGATATCATATGTGTAGAAGAGAC
>JAABOM020086165.1:0-30133 GCA_011800125.2 Solanum clarkiae | reverse complement strand
GTTACCACCCATCAATAAGCAATATACTTTACTTTATCTTTCAATTACCTTTGAGATGATTCTTTTGGTGATCGTAACTTTAGAGCCGTAGGACTGTAGGTACAACATATGACACGTGAGTAACCGCAAAAGACAATACGATATTGAAAGGAGTAAGTTACACAAATAATGAAATATGTATGAGATAAAACAACTCATGAATTTTATTTAGCAACAAGAACACACTAACTTGGTATCCACGTATCTATGTAGATTTGAAGTGACTATGTATGGAAGCATATGAAAATGTGAAAGAGTTGAGACATGGTTAATAGTTGTGTCGGAGTTGGCAAGTGCCCTTATATACCAAGGATGGATCTATGTTTCATTCCAAATAATACAAAATCAAGTAGCCTTACATACCTCGTTGTACGACCTTGCTACTACCTCGAGATAACCTTCCCTTCCTCCAAATATTTATCTACACATAATAGGTGATAAAACTAGCATTAGCAGCCAATAGATATATCTTGGCAGCCCAACCTCATAAAAAAACCAACATACAGGCAGCAAGCGGATAATTATAAACCCGAGCGTATTCTTTCAACCTTTCCATCCCTACTCGTATTTTCTAATACACATTTTCATATACAAATTATGTGTATCCTGTTTTCATACCATAACAGTCTTACAAAAGCCATAAAGCACAAGACATAACAATTCTATGCAACATACAAATGGGCGGCATAACGTTACGTCCCTTTGCCCCATTTTGACGTCGACAGTTCCAAAATCTTACCAACTTCAACCAAAGTGTTCCCACAACATTTATACATATAAACATTCCTAAAATAGAGTGAGAGCATAGTCGTCAATTAATCAGCCTACAAGTTTCTATTACGAGCATAATTACGATATCACACAAGAACTCACATTTGCGGATTGTAAAATGGTGCAGCAGCCCTTATACATCATTTTAGAACCAATAATCATTAAGAATAGTAGCCTCCCTTCATAATCAATCAAACCAAGAAGAGAAAATCTTCCAAATGAACAAGAAAAAATTTATAACAACTTTCAGAACACATGTTGTCCAACAATTTTAGCATAGACATAACCAACATAGTCTCTTGTTATGCATAAGAGAACCATAAAAAACGCACAACTATAATCACTTACCTTAACCTTCAAGGTTGAGGGCATCCTTCAGAACCCTAAAAGCTCCTTTTGGCTGCTTTACAAAGTTAAGAAGTGTAAAGAGAAAGCCTTAAGAAAATCTGATTTTTTTGTTCAAGTTGAATGACTTGACTGAGCTGATTTTGAGCCCCTTTTAAAGGATCACTTGGCTGAATTAACTTTCTCATTTAAAGCCTTTATTTATCAAGAAATCAAAGTACCATTTTTCCCTTTTTCACTTGGGCCTTATTAGGTTCAAATTGGTTGGACCTTAGCTGCCTATTTTGTTTCCTTACTCTTAGTTAATTTTGGCCCAACTCACCAAGTGAGTTTTGTTGTACTTGGGCCCTTTCTCTATTATTCTTGGGCTGAAAATATAGTCCATTTGTAATGCTAAAACATGGGCTAAAGGTACACCCTTAACATGGACTTTATTCATAATCAGACTTGGACAAATTCGACGTTGGGCCTCATCTCCGTATAGCTAGCAAATTTAAGCTAAGCAAGTAGGTGACTCACCTGCTACCTTCCTAAGTCCTACAAGCACCTCACTTCTCTCACTTTATTTAAGGCCATGATCTCCTCAATTCGACTTAAAACTTATTTACATTCGACCCTCTTCAGCATTAGACATACATATCGCCCTTTAATTAGAGGTTTAAGCATTTTTAAAATTTGGCGCTAATTTGACCAAACTATATCATATTTCATTTGCATAGTATTAGTATTGTATGATGTGGGGTGTCACAAATACCATGCAATTTAGAGATGAAATCATGCAAGAAAATTAATTATAAAACCACCAATCAACACTTTGCATCACCCTCAAGCAATATACATCAAAATATCTCATCCAACCTTGCAATAAATCCAAGATTTATAGCTCAAAACATAGCAAAACAGTCACAACTTTACATAGCTATAACATAGTTCATAGATATGTTTATATCAGTAAATCCATTTGTAAAATCAACTTTAAATCATGGAAATTAAGTAAAAAGGAGATTAGAGCACCATGGATGGAAGATTTGAAATGGAGGCTTGAAGCTTGAATGAAATCCTTAGGTCTGGATGATTTTTGGGACTCTTGAATCTTGAAGAGGACTTGGGGCTTGGATTGGTTTCCTTGAATTCCAACATCACTTCTTAAAAACATTGAGAATGGATGGAGAATTTGATGAAGATTAGAGAGGAATTGAGAGGTTTTCAGTTGATTTTTAGGGCTCAAAATAGCTTAAGAATGAGAGATTTCTGTGTATATAGGTATAGGGTTATTATCCGATTTTCCTGGGTTAAAAAGAACAAATTTTTAAATTTTTTGATCTAGTCCGCGTTAAGTCCACATCGCGGACTTGTCTCAGACAACTGCTATTTTTACGAAGTTTCGCCAAAAAATTATTTTCTTGGCATGGATGAAGTATACTTTGTAGATACTCATTTTCCCATCCAATTTGCCCCTCTGAACAAGAATATGAAGTTGAATTTGTGAAATTCTGCATGGATGTTGAGATATTGAAAGAAAATGCATCAAAGCGTCTTTTTGAGCTACGAGGAGGGGTGTTTAAATATCCCCAATTTAAGATATAAGGGAATTATGATTAAGGGCACTTCTAAGATACATTTTTGGGCACTTTTTAGGGTCTTTTTACCGACCCTTATCTGTTACTGTTCCTTATCTAGAGGGTTTGTAGACTATGTATATTAAAGTATGGTCATGTCGAGTACTTTAGACATTTGGCTCCAATGGCCTAGTCATATGTATTTACTTTTCACTTGTTATTATTTTCTACCTTCTTGAATGCATGCTGAATATAAAAAGCCCTTGTAATGTTCATAGCAAGTGCATGGTTCTCTATTGGTTCTCCCGAGCCTTGTCGGCAATGGGTGTCAGTCCGCCTTAATGGGAATTTGGGCATCACACAATGGTAGGGGTTTATGACTCGTAAGTCGAGTATGGCAAGTAGATTAGGTCCCGTAGAATCTGGCAGACTTGGTGAAATTAGGACTTTCCTGAAAGTTCAGTATTCATTGTAGACTCGTAAATCACTCTACGAGTCATGGGTACAACAATAAAGGTTTGGTAACAAATTTTAGTAACTAAAATTTTGGGACCCTTGATCTACGAAAGGTTTTCTATGGTTCATAGGATGATTTACGAGTTGTAGACAAGGTCTCATACACCCGTCTGGCAAAGATTTTAATAGGGGTAAATTTAACCTTTCTCCTCTCTTTTAAGCCAAAACTATGTCATTTTGACCCCATCTATGTCCCTTACCAATTCATATAACCCTAATACATCTAATTCTTCCTTATTCCAATAACCCTAAGTCTCTAAACTCTCTCAAACACTCTCAAGTTCCTACATGGCTTCTAGCAAGAGGGTGCCAGCTAGGGTTCCAAATTCCTCATCATCTCCCAAGGTTTTTCAGTCTCCTATCATCAAGGTATGAGGGTTTGATTGTGGGAACCTTCCTTCCCACAAGCTCAACCAACCTTCTTCTTAAACTACATGGATTTATGGACTATTTTATGGGTATTTATGGCTCCTTCTTATAATGATATTATTATGCATTGTACACAACTCTTCTTTTTGGGTTCCACAAGAAATGATGATTTATGCCAAAGTATTATTAGGGTTTAATATTATGATAGATTTTATGTTATTAAAGTTATGCACTATATGATTCTATAAAAAGCTATGACGGAACTTATAGGTTTTAGTTGGTCTTCATCATACGCAAAATAAGGGTTTTATAACAATATTGGTGGGTTGATTTGGGTAACTTTAAAATGAATTGATTTTTACTCGTCTCTTGTCTTATGCTCTTGAAATGCATGATTTTAACTATATGTACAGATACCCATCATGTTTTACTAAATCTACTTGACAAGGATTTATATGTTGATGAAAGCTTATTGTATGAATTTCAAGATAAGGATGTTACGATAAATTATGGGCTCTCAAGCATGTGTTAAACTCATGAAAAGCATGTATGATTTGCAAGTAGGATGTTGAGCCCTTATTCTATGTTTGGACCCTCTTATGAGTAGATCATGTAAACATGAAGGGGTTATGTCCTATGCTATATTTTTACCCTCATATACTATCTAAGTACCTACAAGAAGGGAATATGACCTATGCTATGTATTCACCCTCTAGTACAAGTTATATAAATGAGCTACTCATACAATGTTATCATGTTCTTTAAGTTATGCATGTTATGATTAAGCTTATGATTATTTCAAGTATTCAGTAGGATTAGACCTTGCACCGAAATGAGGCTTATGGTAGGGGCTCGAACTAAGGGGTCCTTATATAAAGTCTTGGTCTCTTAACTATGTGCCACCATAGGTTTGTATTATTTTCCTAAATGGGCTTTTACTAGTACATCAAACTAGGTTATGACTCACTTTGTGGGGTTATACTTGATTTGCCTTGGAAAGTAGACCTCTCCTTTATTAGTAGGGAAGAACATCAGGATTGTAAGTAGTAGCTCGTTCGCTATTCTTTGTTGGTTATGGTTTCCTCCAACATATGTATGATATATTGTACAAGTTTTACTATCTTCATGCATGTTTTGACTTAATCTTGATTATTATGGTTTATGTTCCTTGTTGCATTGCACCCTGCATATTCAGTACATTCCAAGTACTAACACATACTTTTGCCGACTTGATCTCACCACGTAGGGATCAAAGCTCTTATTCATCCTCCTCCACTGCGTGGCTAGTCGGACCATCGAAGATTGCTATTGTTGAGTCCTGCACTTTAGGGACAACATCCACTTTACTTTCATACTTTTGTTAAGACTTATCTATTTAGAGTTTCTTTTATCTTTTGAGGATGAGACCGGGAGTTGTATTGGCCCCTGCTCCATTCGTAGCTAGATGTGTTGTTGGAGATGGATGTTGTGTATAGAGCGTGACTCTTATTATTTTTATGTATTGTAAAGGCTTCCCTTAGCCCCATTTCCCTTAGATATTATGTGATGTATGTCCCTTTCAATTTCATTTTTCGCTAAACCAAGGATATGCCATGTATGCGTAAGAGTTTTGTTTAGGGACTCCCTTAGGGTTCCCATTCATCGTGTCATGTCTAGGCCCTAGGCTTGGGTCATGACATCACCCATTTTTCTTCATTATAAACAACACTGAGGCACCCTATGGGGACCGACTAGGTCTAATTAATCCCTTCTCTAACAAATCCTTTAATTGTTCCTTTATTTCTTTTAACTCCTTGAGGCTGTTCTATAAGGAAGGATTTATATAGATTGCATTTTGGGTAAAAGATCTATGCCAAAATCTATCTCCCTTTTGGGAAAGACACTAGGAAACTCTTTGGGAAGCACATTGAGAAACTCATTGGCTATGGGAACTGACTCAAGAGATGGACTTTTGAATCTGACATACATAACTCTTACCAAATGGCAACACCTCTTAGTGATCAATTTACAGGTTTTGATATAGGAAATGAAACAACCTCTGCATGAAGGACTATCACCCATCCACTGAGTAGGATCATTTGGAAATTGGAACTTGACACAATGAGTTTAACAATCTATGGTGGCATAAGAAGCATGTATCAAATCCATCCCAAGTATAGCATCAAAATCAACAATGGGAAGCATTACCGAACACAAGGAACACCTTTATGCATGATAGATATGGGACCATATCTATAGACATTTTTTGCAACAATGGACTCACCAACGGGAGAGCAAACCTTAAAATGTTTAACAAGTGTTTCGGGAAATGTATGGAATCTATTAGCAAGAAATGATGGAACAAAAGACAAATTTTCCCCAGATCTAAAAGTGCATAAGCATCAAAATCACAAACTTTTAACGTAGTGGTAACCACATCTGAGCTTCTTCCACTTCTTGACGACCGTGAAGAGCATAGAACTTATTAGCTTTTAGGGATCCTTATGCTTGTCCACCTTTGCCTTGGGGCCTTGGATTTCCACTCTCACAATCGCTTGCAAAATTGTCAGCCTTACAACATTTTTAGAAAACATCCATGCCTGTTAAACTTTCACCCTTGTGGACCTTTCCACACATTGCTCACTTTGGAGAAGCTTATGTACCCATACCTTCTTGGATCTTTGGGTTTTTCCCCTTATCTTTGCTAAACTTAACTGGACGAGAATTTAATGATCCTTTATTTCCTTGCTTGTGACAACCTCGTAACTTACCATAGCTACCACTTCATTTGTGGAAGAATCCACCACCATCCACCCCAGCTTCCTTAGACCCCAGACCTTTACCTCTTTTCACTTTGTCAATTTGTTCCGTACAGGTCATTAAGTGGGAGATATCCATTTCTATGATAAGCATAAACCGTTTTGCATTCTTTGGAGACCATGCCTAAGACACCAAATATGAATTTACTCATCCTAGCCCTTAGATCTGACACTATGAATGGTTTTGGGAACTTGACAGAATACTCTATCATACTCATGTGCCCTTTCTTTATGTTTGTGAACTTCTACACTTTATCCTCCCTTAAGTCTAATGGAAAGAATCTATCCAAAAATGTTGCTTTGAATTCCTCCTATCCAACTCGACTCGCTTCCTCACCTCTTTATTAATGTCGCCCAAGTTATACCTCTATTTTACAGGATAAAACGATTGTTGTCAAGATATAAAACCTAACCAATGTTAGGGTCGAACCCACAGGGAATACATAGACTTGAGATCAATTCACTAATAAGCAACTCAAATGGTTAACCAAATCAATTCCCCGAAAAGACGGGGTGGGTTTGCAATGATAAAAAAGAAAGTAAACTAAAAAAACTATCATGAGAGACAATTAATAATAGAAAGCAAATAGGGTATTGTGTTCTCTATGATTCCCCAACATAGTATCACCAGATAATCCAATTCGTTTCTACTGTATAACATGCATGATGGTAATTTAGGTTCACCAAGCCCTTTGGTCAAAGTTGAGAGGCCAATTTCACTATATGACTTGGCCCATATCCATAGTGTGTGAAACGCCCCAAAATGTGCTTCGAAAATGCCCATAATCGTAATTTTTATATATCTCAAAATTCATGTGTGATATCAAAAATCCAACTTCATATGCTTGATCAAGGGAAAGATTAAGTAGGAAATAGGTATAACCCAAATTTTAGAAGAACCATAATAAAAAATAATTTTTGAAAAATTTTCAGAAATAGTAACGATGCGTCATGGCTCCGCGATGCGGACCCATCGCGGAGTAGTGCCAGCACTTCCTTAATTTCCTATTTCAGCCTAGAGGTATTGGGATCATGGACCCATGCCATTTACATAAGAAATAACCCATGTTATTTTTCAACTCCTTATCATTGAAAAACCTTCTCTAAAACCTCTCGACCATTTTATCAATATTTTCATCAAAATCCAAAAATTTCAAGCTTACTTTGTATCTCAAGAACTCTATTCTAGCTTCAATTCTACTTTAATTATACATCAAGAAAATCCAAGTTTAAGGTATGTGGTTTCGTCCATTGTATCCTTTCACCCATGGAGCCCAATCTTTCTTTTTATGAAAATTGCATGTTTTCAAGTTGTATCTTCTATGGGTATCTCTCATTATAGATTACGATTTTAAATTATGTTGGGGTTTTATAAAATATTGATCTATTATGCATGACTATCTATTTCAAGCTTATACCATGATTTGATTATATCTATTGAAACTGTGCATGTTTTGAGCTATGAAACTATGATCTATTGTGAGGTTTGATGATGGATTCAAGGTACCCCACATGAAGGTTTTACAATATATTGGTGGGTTGATTTCAAATCATTTTATTTACTCTATTTCACTCTTGAATTGCATGATTTTGAACTAACATCATAAACCCACCACGTGTTCAATGAAATGCCTTTTCAAGGATTCATAAAGTTATTGATGATCTTTTGCACGATTTATGAGTCAAGTGAAATCATGATGATTTTAGGCTTTCAAAATGTACTAAATTCATGAACATTTCTATGATGTCGTAAATATCAAATTAAGCCCTTTTTCAAAGATTGTACCTCTTATATAACTTTGATGTTAATGCAAGGGTAATTTTTAATGATGATCTATTCTTATATTTTAAAGTTAGGCTCACCGTTAGAGGTCAAAGATGTTTTAGAGCTACTCATGTCATGTTCCCATGTTTCTTACAAATTGTTAAAGTATGATTATTTCAATTATTTCGTAGGATTAGGCTTAGTACCGATGGATTGGATGTGGCATGGACCATCCTCATGGGTTCATATTCCTTTCCTCAAACTACATGCCAACAAAGAATTATGTTTTACCCTTGTTTTTCTTGTGGATCCATTTAGTGCACTTCTTAATGAAATCCTTTTTGAAATGGGATGGATCCCCGTAAGATGGGTTACTTCTTCGAAATGGGATGGGATCTTGTAAGGTGAAGTATGGTTTACCTTGGCTGGTAGACCACCTCTTTACCGGTGAGAGGTAATTATCGAGATTCCAAGTTGTAGCTTGCTTGGCATTACTTTTGTTGGTTAGAATCTCTTTTCACACATGTATTATGTTCTATGCAAGTTGAATGATTTACAAGCATGTTTTACTTCAAGCATTAACCATGTATGCCATATTGAGATCTCACTTATCTATTGCTTATTACTATGCATTTTGACTATATCGGCTTTTTATTGTTGGATTGCACCCTATATACTTAGCATATTCAAATGTACTAACGTATACTTTATGCCTACTTGATATCACCATGTAGGGACCGGAGCTCCTATAGATCATCCTCCACGTGGCTAGTGAGATTATTTAAAGATAATCTTGGTGAGTCCTCTGGTTCGGGAACACTATCTACTTTCTCTTTTATTTTCTAAGACTTCTTTATATTGAACATTGGGCAATATGAGAGTGAGCCCAGAAAGTGTCTTGGCCCTCGCTCCATTCTAAGTTTAGAGGTGTATGTTGGATATTATAATGTCATTGTGCTATGAGCTTGGCTCTTATACTTGATTTATATTCAAAGACTTCCCTTAGTCCAGCTTCCTTTCTTATATACCTATTGTCATTGTTTACTTTTTTTGCGACCAAGGATGTGGTTTTGATAGGCTAAAACGTTTGTTTGGGTCCCTTCGGGTTCCCATTTTTCATGTCACGTCTAGGACCTAGGCTTGGGTCATGTCAAATATGGTATCAGAGTACTAGGTTGTTAATGGTCCTCGGAATCCAACACACCGTGCCTATTAGAGTCTTGTTCTTGGTTGTGAGGCATACCACAATATGAATGGGAGACTATGAGGCACTTTAGGAAATGTTTTCCTTCTTCGTTGTTGCTAGTGATTTCTACCTCGGTCTAAGGCTTTTGCGCCTTGGGCCTAAGTGTTCCCAGCCATGTTTTTACCTATACATAGCCTTATTTCACCCTCATATCATCCTAAATATTCTCCAATACTCACTACAACACTTAGCCATATTTTCACTCCCAAATTCAAGTCCCAAACCCTCATCCTAAGCTAAGGTTTTCCTTCAAGGTTCTTCTTCAAGCTTCAAGTCTCCATCTCCAATCATTACCAAGTTCATCTCCAAGATAAGGTATGTGGGTTTCTTTCATGGGTTCCTTTCACCTATGATACCCAAGCCTCCTTGAAGCTATGTTAAAGCTATGTGAAATTGTGACTATTTTTCTATATTTTGAGCTGTAAATCTTTGATATATTGTAAGATTCAAGGAGGGATTTTGATGCATGTTGCTTGAGAGTGTTGCAACGTGTTGATTGCTAGTTTTACAATGTATTTTCTTGCATGATTTCATCTCTATATTTCATGGTTTTACACTAGCATTACACACCCTCTAAGTGTTTAATAAAATGTCTAGATGTGGTTTCTTGAGGAGTTGAAGGTGCAAAGCATGAGATGTGATATTATTGACTATGCGATGATGAAATGATATTATATATATGAGATATATTCTATATAAAGTGTTACATTAGACCATGCCCGATCCTAGTAATCTAGTTGAGGGGTTAACGTCTCAACCACTAGGGTGATGGGTGTTATCATCACTAAGCTTGATGAGGGGTTTACACCTTATACACTAGCGTGATGGGTGTCATCATCACTATCCTTGATGAAGGGTTTGTACTTCACACACTATGGTGATGGGTGTTATCATCACTAATCTTGATTTGGCATTTGTACCTCACACATTAGGGTGATGGGTGAAATCATCACTAGCCTACCGAGGGGTTTGTACTTTGGAAATCAAGCTTGGTCTCTTCTACAAATATGATATTCTGTATGAGCATGAGTTATTTAAGAACATTTTACTTATACAATGATCATACGTTCCATATTGATAGATTATGCTTATAGCCTACTGTATATATTTTGATTAAGTGTCATCTCTTGTTGCAATGCATCTTACATACTTAGCATATTCAAACGTACTAATGCATACTCTTGCTTACATGATATCACCATGTAGGGACCGGTGCCCAAGTTGATCATCCTCCTCCATGTGGCTAGATTGGTACTACTCAAGCTTGTGGTGAGTCCTCCACTTCGGGGACCTTAGCCTATGTTGCTCTTATTATGTATTGAGACATTCTTCTTTATTGTCTACTTTGATTATAAGGGTGAGCCCAGTTGCTTTATCTTGGTCCCCACTCTTATCTATGTATTAGAGGTTTTTGTTGGATATGTTACGTATCTAAGCTAAGAGCCTTGGTCTATTCTTCTTGATGTCTATGATATGAAAGTGTTTTCCCTTATCCCCTGTTGTCCCACTTTATCATTGCTTGATGCTTGTTTTTATTACTTTCGTGACCAAGGATGTGTAATGATGTTCTAAGAGGCTTGGTTGGGGTCATTTCACACCTAGGCCCTAGGCTTGGGTCGTGACAAACTTAGTATCAAAACACTAGGTTGACAGATCCTCGAAGTCCAACATAACGTGTCGAGTAGAGTCCTATTCATGGTTGTGAAATGCGCCATGACTACTAAGTAGGAGGCTCTGAGATGTTTTAAGAAATGTTTCCCTTCTTCATGTTCTAATTCATGCTATGGAGATGTGGTACGTTTTCCCCCTAATGATTGTTCTTCGCTATTCTAGATCATGCCAAACACGCAAAAAAGAAGGGCCCAAACTCCCGAGGAGCAACCTGCTAATGGTGAGCTCTGGGATGCTCTCACTATGCTTGCCCAAGTTGTGGCCAACCAAGTCAATCAAGGGGCCCAAGCCCCTCAAGCTACTACGCCTGGAGCTAGGGTAAGAGACTTCATTAGGATGAATCCTCTGGTGTTCTATGGGTCAAAGGGCGATGAAGATCCATAAGAGTACATTGATGAGGTCTATAAGATCTTGAATATCATGGGTGTTGGGCCAAACAAAAAGGCAGAGTTGGTGGCATACCAACTCAAAGGGGTATCTCAAATACGATATGACAAATCGAAGGATGAGAAGGGTATTGGTAATTTGGTGCTTTGGGAGGAGCTCAAATTGGCCTTTCTTAGTTGGTTTTCCCCCTTGAGCTTAGGGAAGCTAAGTTGGTGGAGTTTATGAACTTGAAACAAGGTTCTATGAGTGTGAGGGTTATGCCCTCAAGATTAATCAACTTTCAAATTATGTTCCTCAATTGGTGGCTGATCCTATATCTAGGATGAATAAGTTCGTGATAAGGGTCTCCGACTTGATAATTGAAGAAAGTCGGTCAGCCATGCTAATTAGTGACATGGACTTGTCTCGATTAATAACCTATGTCGAGTAAATGGAGGAGGAGAAATTGAGAAAAAGAAGGGGACATTAGGCCAAGAGGGCCTGTCTTAAGGGTAAGTTCCGAAGGGGTAGCCAGTTCCATCAAGGCGAAGGGTCTCATCATGCCACTAATACAGGGTTTGCCAATGACCCCCCTATGTCTCAAGGTGTTAGTGTTGTGGCTCCCATTGATGTGTGTCCTAAATATGGAAGGGGTCATAAGGGCCCATTTTTGAGGATTCTAGCGCTTGCTATGAATGTGGTAAGCTTGGTCACAAGAAGATGGTTTGTCCAAGAAACTATGGCAAAGTTAGAGGTGCAAATACAATTCCATCGGGTAGAGGTTCTCCTCAAGGTGGTCTTAAGGTGGTACCCCAAGGCACAATCGATTTTATGACCTACATGGGAGGCAAGGGGTTAGTGAGGTCCCTGATGTTATTACTTCTATGTTGAAAATATTTGACTTTGATGTATATTCTTTGATTGATCTGGGTGCCACTCTTTCTTTTGTTACCCCTTTTGTTGCTAAAAAGTTCCATGTTACCCCCGAGTTGTTGCATGAGTCATATGAAGTGTCTACTCCTATTGTTGCAAGGAATTTTTATAGAAGTTGTCCTATTTGCATTTTGCATAAGTTGTTACCTTGTGAACTTGTTGAATTAGACATGGTAGATTTTGATGTCATTCTTGGGATGGATTGGTTGCATGCCTACTATGCTTCTATTTATTGTAAAACCCGTAGGGTCAAGTTTCAATTTCCTAATGAACCCACCCTAAGTGGGAAAGTCAAGATGTGGTAGTCAAGGGTAGCTTTGTTTCATGCATTAATGACTGTAAGTTGATCTCTAAGGGGTGTCTTTACCATCTTGTGAGGGTTAGAGATGTGTAGTGCAAAGTCCTTTCCGTAGATTCGGTTCCTGTTGTAAATTAGTTTCTTGTTGTCTTCCCAAATGAACTTCCCGGTGTTCCTCCCAGAAGGGAATTGGATTTTTGGTATAGACCTCCTCCCCGGTACTCATGCTATCTTCATTCCCCCTTACTGTATGACCTCGACGGAGTTAAAGGAGTTAAAAGAGCAATTGAATGATTTGTTGGCGAAGGGATTTATTAGACCTAGTCAATCACCTTGGGCTACCCCGGTTGTTTGTGAAAAAAGAAATATAGGTCACTTAGAATGTGTATTGACCACCAGCAACTCAATAGGGTCACTATAAATAATAGGTATCCTCTTCTAAGAATTGATGATTTGTTTGAGCAATTGCAAGGGGCTAGCTTCTTCTCTAAGATTGATCTTCGATTCGGGTATCATCAAGTGAGGGTAAGGGAGTGTGATGTTTCAGAGACAGATTTCCACACTAGATATGGGCATTATAGGTTTATTGTGATGTTGTTTGGGCTGTCCAATGCACTGGCCATCCTCATGGACCTAATGAATAGGGTCTTCAAGCCTTACCTTGATTCCTTTGTTATGGTCTTCATTGATGATATTTTGATCTATTCACATAGAAGGGAGGAGCATGTGGGGCATTTGAGGGTTGTGTTGTAAAGGTTAAGGGAGGAGAAATTGCATGCCAAATATGATAAGTGTGAATTTTGGTTGAAGGAGGTGGCATTCCTGGGTCATGTGCTATCGAGAAATGGCATAAAAATGGATCCTACAAAAACTGATGTAATTAGAAATTGGCCTAGACCGTTGACCCCGTCAGATATTAGGAGTTTCTTAGGCCTATCAAGTTACTATAGAAGGTTGGTGAATGGGTTCTCCTCCCTTGCTTCCTCTATGACAAAACTGACTCAAAAGAAGGTTAAGTTTGTGTGGACCGATGAATGTGAGAGGAGCTTCCAAATATTGATAGACAAGCTTTTGTCCACCCCTATATTATCACTACCTGATAGGCTTGACAGATTTGTGGTATTTTGTTGATGCTTCCCCGGTTGGTTTGAGTTGTGTGTTGATGAAAAATGGTAAAGTCATAGCTTATGCTTCTAGACAACTCAACGTACATGAAAGGAACTACACTACCTATGATTTAGAGATAGCTCCCGTTGTGTTTGCGTTAAAGAGTTGACGTCACTACTTGTATGGGTTTCATGTTGATATGATCATCGATCACAAGAGCCTCCAATATTTCTTCACTCAAAAAGACATCAACTTGAGGCAAAGGAGATGGTTAGAACTCTTCAAAGTCTATGACATGTGTGTGCATTATCATCTAGGTAAGGCAAATGTGGTTGCGCATGCATTGAGTAGGGTGTCTTAGGGTACCCTAGCCTATGTTGATGGTGGTGATAAGGAGATTTCTAGGGAGGTGCACCAATTGGCTAGATTGGGGGTTAGGTTGGAAGAGGTTGGTAATGATGGTTTTGCGATTGTTGATAGGTTTAAGACTTTATTGGTTGATGAGGTGATAGCAAAACAGGATCTTGACTTCTCCTTGCTTGAATTGAAGGCCTTGGTGAAAGAGGGCAAAGTAGAGGTTTTATCCCAAGGGGGAGATGGTGCCTTTAGGTACCAAGTTAGGTTGTGTGTGCCTTGTGTTGATGGTTTGAGAGAGAAGATCCTTGATAAGGCCCACAATTCTTCTTATTCTATCCACCCTAGGTCCACCAAAATGTATAGAGACTTGAGAGATGTGTATTGTTGGGGTTCCTTTGTCCATGATATCAGATTTGTGGTTCACAATTAAGTTCACACATTTGGAGGTCTTTTCGAAGAGGTCTTGGTACAAAAGTTCACCTCAGTATGGCCTTCCACCCTCAAACGAATGGCCAACCCAAAAGGATAATTCAAACCCTTGGGGATATGCTTAGGGAATGTGTATCAGATTTGAGGAGTAGTTGGGATGATCATCTCCCTTTGATTGAGTTTGCCTATAACAATAGCTACCACACTAGCATTGGTATGGCTCCTTTTAAGGCTCTTTATAGGAGACGTTGTAGATCACTGGTTGGTTAGTTTGAGGTTGGAGAGGTGGCTTTATTGGGACCTTTCAAGTCTACATCATGAAAATCCAAGTTTAAGGTATGTGAGTTTCATCCATTGGGTCCATTCATCCATGGAGCCCAATCTTCCTTTTAATGAAAATTGCATATTTTCAAGTTGTTACTTCTATGGGTATCTCTTATCATGGATTATGATTAGAAATTATGTTGGGATTTTATGAAATTTTTATCTATTATGCATGACTATATATTTCAAACTTACACCGTGATTTGATTATATCTATTGAAACTATGCATGTTTTGAGCTCTGAAACTATGATCTATTATGAGATTTGATGATGGATTCCAAAGTACCCTATATTAGGATTTTACAATATGTTGGTGGGTTGATTTCGAATCATTTTATTCACTATATTTCACTCTTAAATTATATGATTTTGAACTAACATCACGAACCCACTATGTGTTCGATAAAATATCTTTTCAAGGATTCTTAGAGTTATTGATGATATATTGTATGATTTATGAGTCAAGTGACTTCATGATGATTTTGGCCTTTCAACATGTATTGAATTCATGAACATGTCTATGATGTTGTAAATGTCAAATTAAGCCCCTTTTCAAAGTTTTACCTCTTGTGAGCCTTTGATGTAATGCAAGGGTAATGTTTGATGATGATCTATTCTTATGTTTTAAAGTTGGCTTTACTGTTAGAGATCAAAGATCTTTTAGAGCTACTCATGTCATGTTCCTATGTGTCTTACAAATTTTTAAAGTGTGATTATTTCGATTATTTCATGGGATTAGACTTAGCACCGATCGATTGGATATGGCATGGAACATCTCCATGGGTTCATATTCCTTTCTCAAACTATGTGACAACATAGGATTGTGATTTACCCTTGCTTTACTAATGGATCCATTTAGTGAACTTCTTAATGAAATCCTTTCCAAAATGGGACGGGCTCCAGTAAATTGAAGTATGGGTTACCATGGAAAGTAGACCACTTATTTACTGATGAGACGTAATCATTAGGATTTCAAATTGTAGCTCGCTTGATCTTACATTTGTCGGTTAGGGTCTCTTCCTACACTTGTAGTATGTTCTATGCAAGTTGAATGATTTATAAGCGTGTTTTACTTCAAACATTAACCATGTATGTCATATTGAGATCTTACTTAACGATTGCCTATTACCATACATTTTGACTATATCGGCCTATGTTTGTTGCATTGTACACTACACACTTAGTACATTCAAATGTACTAACGCATACTTTATGCCTATATGATATGACCATGTAGGGACGGGAGCTCCTCTTGATCATCCTCTGCGTGGCTACTGAGATTATTCAAAGATAAGCTTGGTGAGTCCTCAAGTTCGGGGACACTATCTACTTTCTCTTGCTATTTCTAAGACTTCTTTATGTTGAACATTTGACAGTATGAGGATGAGCCGGGAAAGTGTGTTGGCCCCCACTCCATTCCACATTTAGAGTTGTATGTTAGATATTGTGATGTTATTGTGCTATGAGCTTGACTCTTATGCTTGGTTTATATTCAAAGACTTCCCTTAGTCCCGCTTCCCTTTTATATATCTCTTGTTATTGTTTACATTGCTTTTACGACAAAGCATATGCAAATGATATGCTACGAGACTTACTTGGGTCCTTTCGTGTTCCCATTCGCCGTGTCACGTCTAGTCCTAAGGCTTGGGTGGTAACAGTGTGCAGTATTAACCATTACCTACAAGTTCTAGTGCAACCTCCCCTTGGCCTAGTTCAGTTGATTAGATGAGAACACATCAATCGAATCCTGTTAATCAATCTCTTTTCCTATTCATTACTACCTTGGTCCATCCTGTAACACTCGGTGGGTTCTAATGTTGTTCATTATTTAGAAAACATGCAAAACAAAGAGAATTGATTAATACATGCACATAACCATTCCAAGAATTGTAAATTACCTAGGTTTACATAGTTAGTTCTTCTTGGTTCCCACAACCCTAGTTGTAGATTAAGTTACTCATACTACGGTAGATGAAGAAATTATGAATTGAGAAAATATGATTTATCACTTACCCAATTGAATTGACAATCAAGAAAATCCAAGATTGATTGAGAATCATAACATTGAAGATCAAATAAATTGACAAATTTATTCTCATAATCTTCTCTTTCAAGTATTGAGTTCTCCAAGTACAAACCCTAAAATTATTTATAATGACATCCTCTCTTGTAAAATAACCTAAAAGTACTATTTATAGTAATTACAATGAATTTCGAAATAAAATAGAAAAACTAGTCGGTGGACTACACGTAAGGTCTCTATGAGTCATAGTGTCTTGTATGACTCGTAGTCAGGGGCTCGTAATCAATTCCTAGGATCTTCGGCTTCTTTTATATGACTTCATTTTCTGACTCGTAAATTGATCCACAACTCGAGCTACATATTCGTTGACTTTAATTTCATCTAACTGTCCCTAACTGGAAATCTTCACAAAACCCATCAACACGACTCATAGAATGCTCTGACTCATATGCTTGTCTCGTTGAGCACATCTTTATATTTCATCCATCACTAGAACTTGACACAAAATTGTGTCTACGACTTGTAGAATGCTTTACGATTGTAAAGGGTCTCATAAGTTATAAAAAACCAGAAATCTTCTGTAATTTTGCCCCAAAGCATGGCCAAAGTATCTTCCTGCAAATCTAAACACAAAAACATATAAAACCCATAAATATTGCATTGAGAAGACACAAAATCCTAAGTTTTAGCCATCAAAAGTGTTGTATTTTGACAGCACATCAACACCCTCAACTTAAATCTATTTCTTGTCCTCAAGCGATGACTCAATCTATATAGACAATACAGTGACACACAAACCTCAATTCAATGGCATATGTAATATACATCTCAAACTTAGATACCTACACCAACTTTTCCAAAAAGGATTAGGTAGATATTTAGAAAACCAATGCAAACTAGTGTATCTGACAACACAGCTATGACAAGCAGGGGCTACCAACGGTCCACAATCACTAATCAAGTCAAATGCTAATAATGCAATACAAGTGTTCTCACAGAATGAAGCCTCAAATTTGACTTAATGATGATTTTAAGTTTAACCTTGGGAGTGTGCAAAACCATTCACTATCACAAAAGATATTCACGCATAATGACTAATACCATATGCTTTCCCCTATACTCATGACTCAGACCTTCGACTAACTGGACTAGAATTACTTCAGGACTTTCTAGGCTTGTAACAAAGGCTTAGGGGGCTTTAGTAAGATATTTTAAGAAAATAGTAACTAATCGCCCTCCTTGAAACTACGTTTTACTACACCTTTGCCCTACCAACTTTATCATTTCCACTTTATTCTCCCTTTTTCCTTATTCAAGCTTTTTTGGGTGCTTTCTTATCATTTTTCAGCTTTTTGCCTTGTTCTTATACTGATTCTTTTCTTTTTTTAAGTTCAATCTAAGGCATATTTTATTTTTCTTGCACCCGGTACATGATTTTTCTTCTTTTTCTCTTAATTCCTAACACTCCCTCTTATTTGTGTGTTTTTACCCTTACACCATCCACCCTCAACTTATGTTTTTTGCCTCAATCAAAGTTCACAATGCTCAAGGAAAGACCAACGCCAATTCAGGATTTTTTTACTAGACAAGGCTAGGCTAATTGGGTGTTTAAAAGAATTGATACATGTAACGCTCAAATATTTGGAACAAGGGCTATATAATCATTTGGTTGGTTATTTTAGGCTAATGTGGACTAATTAAAGAACAAAGGCCAAAAATCCTTTATTAATCCATTCAATCTATAATCTAACTTAGAGTAACACATCAAGTTCTGAATTAGCACAAAATACATGAATCTAGCAAAATAAGCTCACGCTCATATGGCCATGCATACATTATCAACAAAAGACTCATAGGTCATGCTTCTTATCTCAATTTACGCTCACATATCAGAATTGATATTATCAAGCACCTAAACATACATGGTACTATCTATCTACTAATAAATGTTTTTGGTGGGTGCCATTTTTTTCAAAACAAAACGTAGAAATATGGTATATGCCATACGTATTAGTACTATATGCTTCACATATTATCCAAACATCCTACACGTGTTAGTTTAAAAGAAACTAAATATCCTCAAGGAAAAAGAACACAGGAAAAAAAACCTTGGGATCGAAAATTGATGTAGTGATGGACCATAAGCTACGCAGACTTCACTAAGGTCCATAACTACGCACACCCCATCGAAAAAGATGTCCATTGTCACCAATGCATAAAATCAAGAAAAATAAACATATAAAGAGGTCAAAACCATACTAGGATGCCTAAGCATTGGTCCACCTTAGGTTTCCTCCCAAGCAGTGCCTAATTTATTTTCATGGCATGGCCTAGATAGCTTGAGTACTCAGACTTCCTTAAGATCCCATTCCTCCACTATTTGTAAGTCTTCCATATTTCCAAGGTATAGTTTGACTCTTTAGCCATTACTTTGAAAGTTCCTCTATTTTGTCTCTCATGTTCAAAGGCCCCATGATAAAAGACGTGCACCACTCTGAGGGGTTCCAACCATCTGGATTTAAGGTTCCCAGGGAACAACTTTATTCTAGAATTATAGAGCAACACCAAGACCCCTGGTGCGAATTTGTGGTTCTCTATACGGTTGTCATATTGTACTTTCGTTCTCAGATTATACAAGGCTGAGCTCTTTTATGTTCTTAATCGAACTTCGTCAAGCCCATTAAGTCGGATCAATCTAGAGTGTGCTACATTATTCCAATCTAGATTCAACTTCTTCAATGGCATATTATGTTGTGTTCAAGCTCCACTAGCAAGTGACATGCTTTCCCATGGACAAGTTGGTAGGGAGACATGCCTATAGGGGGTCATGAATGCTATCCAGTATGCCCATAATACATCATCCAGCTTCCATGACCAATCCATTGGGTTAGCATTCACAATTTTGAATAGATTCTATTTGATTTCCACATTGAATACCTCCACCTGCCAACTTTTCTGAGGATGATAAGGTGTCGTCACTTTATGCTTTACTCCATACTTCTCCAGAAGAGCCTTAAAAAGTATATTGCAGAAGTGAGAACCTCTATTACTAATGATTGCCTGAGGGGTGCCAAACCTTGAGAAAATGTTCTTTTTTGGAAATGTTGTAACACTTCTACCCTTATTGTTAGGTAGAGCCACAACCTCCACCCACTTTGATACATACTCCACAACAACTAAAATATACTTATTTCCATGTGAGCTAACAAATGGTCCCACGAAATCTATACCCCATACATTAAACAACTCAATCACCATAATAGGGTTTAGAGGGAGCTCATGCTTGTGGGAAATGCCACCATCTCTTTGGCACTTATCACAAACTTTGGCATAGTTATAGGCATCTTGGTGGATAGTGGGCCAGTAGTACCCACATTGTAAGATCTTCTGGGTCATTCGAATCCTAGTATGATGTCTACCCACCAATGATGAGTGGCATGCCTCAAGTATGCTCATCATCTCAGCCTCAGGAACACAACAATGAATAATCCCATCAGCACATACTTGAAACAAGTATGGGTCGTCTCAGAAGTACTTTCTCACATCAGACATAAACTTTCAACGTCGATGTGTGTTTAGGTCGGGTTGCACGATATCAGTCACCAAGTATTTCTCATAATCTACAAATCAAGGTATCAGATCATTAGATGTAGCCAACACTCTCTCATCAGGAAAAGAATCATTTGTCTCCAATCCATCATCAAATTTCATTACTGCTCCATCTTCCAATCTAGAAAGGTGATTTGCGACCAGATTTTCTATTCCTTTTCTATCAATGACAATAAAGTTGAACTCTTGCAAGAGAAGTAGCCATCTTCTTTACCTAGGACTTGTATCCTTATTATCTATCAAATATTTAAGTGTTGAGTGGTCTGTACGCACCACTACTTTGGCCCCCAACAGATATGACCTGAACTTTTCGAATGCAAAGTCCAAAGCACATAACTCCTGTTCTGTGATGATATAATTCTTCTGAGTTGTATTTAGGTCTTTGATAGCATAGTATATGGGATATAATATCTTCTCCTTGCATTATTCCAATACCATACCTAGACCGACCACACTTGCATCACATATAATCTTAAAGGATTTGGACTAGTCTAGAGCCACAATGATTTGCGCTGAGATCAACCTTTTCTTTAACTCTTCAGTGGCTTTTAGACATGCATCATCAAACAAAAACTTAGCATATTTCTCTAATAGTTTATACACTTGGTCTGAAATGTTTGAGAAGTCTTTTGTGAACCTCCAATAGAATCCTACATATCCCAAGTAACTCCTTACACCTTTTACTGAGATAGGTGGTGGGAGCTTCTCAATCACCTCCACTTTAGCTCTGTCAACCTCAATGCCTTTGCAAGACGTCCTATGCCCCAACACAAGACCCTCTTTCACCATGAGGTGACACTTTTCCCAATTTAGTACCAGATGACTTTCTACGCATCTTTGCAACACATTATTTAGGTGCTTCAAACACTCCTCAAATGATTTTCTAACCATAATAAAGACATCCATGAAGATTTTACTAGTGTTCTCTACCACGTCTGAGAAAATGGATATCATGCATCTCTGAAATGTTGTTGGGACATTACATAACCCAAATGGCATCCTCTTGAATATGAAAGTGCCATAGGGGAATATAAATATGGTCTTCTCCTGACCCTCTGGAGTAATGATGATCTGATTAAAGCCTGGAAACCTGTCGAGAAATAAGTACCACCCCATTTACGCTAGTTTGTCTAGTAACTGATCCATGGATGGCATAGGAAAGTGATCCTTCCCCGTCAAGACATTGAGCTTTATGTAATCCATGCATACCCTCCATCATGTGATTGGCTGCATTGGGATCAACTCATTCTTGGCATTGGGTACCACTATGAGACCCCGTTTCTTTAGTACACACCACACGGGGCTCACTTATTCACTATCTGTAATCGAATAGATTACTCTTGCATCCAGCCATTTAATGATCTCTTTGCACAGAACTTCATTTATAAGATAATTTAGGCTCCTTTGATATTGAATGCTCGTCTTATAGTCCTTTACCAATTGAATTTTGTGTGTATAAACCTTGAGAGGGATACAAATAATGTCTGCAATCGTCCATATGGTAGCCTTTTTGAATTGTTTGAGCACTATTACAAGAGCATCTGCTTGCTCATCATTCAAATCTATAGCTATTATGACTTGCAAGGTGTTGTTGGCTCCAAAAAATGCATTTCAGGATTTGGTTTATGAATGATATGAATTGAAAGGCTATTATGCATGTTACGAAATAATGAAAATATTATGAAAAATTATGAAAGTTGTGAAGCCTTATCTTTCTTATGTCAAGTTTTGGTTTTAATGAGCTACTCCATGAAAATATTATGATATTATAGTGCCTTGAATATTATGGCTATAATTATAATTTGAATAATCCTTGGGATTGTCACCTAGCACCGAGAGGACCTTGGTAAATAACTATTGTCCTATAACTATGTTGTCACCATATTTTTGTGAATTAGCTAATAGATCGATATAGCTTAGGTTGTATATTGATTAGAAAGGGTGGTTTTCCCATCTAATACATGTAAATTAAATACCTAAAAGAGTGGAGTTCCCATAAGGTTGATATTAGGTGCATACTGAAATGAGTGGAGTTCCCACAAGGCGATTTTGAAGAACATTTTGAAATAGGGGAGTTCCAATAAGGTGAGTGTTTGGTTTATCCTGGCAAAGTAGACCACTTCTAGTCTGGTGTGGAGTGAATATAAGGACTGTAAGTAGTACCTCACTATGTCTTACATGTTGTTTATGGTACTTTCCCATATATTTATATTGCGTTATATGACTTGATAACTCCTCATGTTTACGTTATCTTGGATTTGAGCATGCAAGACATATTGAAATTGAATCCATCAATTATGATTGTGCATATTATTTAATCATGCCTTACATTATTTGTTGCATGTGTACCCCACATGAATAGTATATTCCAAGTACTAACACATACTTTTTTCATACATTATCTAACCATATAGAGACTGGAGCACCTATCCAACCACCTCTTTCACGTGGCTAGATGATTCTGTTGGAGACCTCTTTGGTGAGTCCTCCATATTCATGGACAATAGTCATCTCCTTTCATGCTTATTAAAAACTTATCTATTTACGGATATTTTATCTTTTAAGAACGAGCCGGGAAATGTCTTGGCCTCTGTCCTATTTAGATTAGAGGTGTTGTTGGATATTTTGAAGTTTGGTGATGTGGTTATAAGCTTAATTCTTATGCTTTGTACTATGACAAATTTCCCTTAGTTCTTTCCCTCTTTGTGTTAAATGTTTGTTGTATGGATGAGATGAAAGTCCTAAATCCCTAGTTTCCCCCATAACATGAGTCATACTTACCGGCCCCTTTGATTTACTTTCTATGTGATTCATGCTCCTCCTCTTCTGTACAACATCCCCATAGCGTGAGTACGAAGCCCCATTTGCCTTAGAAATTATATTTTTCGTGTTTATTGCTCATCTATGATTATGCAAAACGAAGGATGTGCAATGTATTCTTAAGAGGCTCATTTGAGATCCTTTTGGGTTCCCATTTGTCGTGTCATGTCTAGGTCCTTAGATTGGGTCGTGACCCCGAGCTCATCCTTCTCCTCCAATGGAACACCCATAATGGCTAGAATTCTATAAGCCTCATAGAGAAACTCAATTAGGTTCTCATTAACCTTTAATCCATGAAACTATGGTGTGTTTATCTAAAAAAATAACGAGCTTTGGTAGCTGGTATAGGTGCTTGGGGAGGAACGACAACCTCTCTATTAGCTTGGTTGGACCAATAATGGGCAAATATGGTGAAGGCATTTCTATACTCCAGATTAGAAACTTTCTCCTCTTGTTGGTAAGGCGAGGCTTGTTCTTTGGCCACATTTATTAGCAAGGGTGCCCTTATTAGTGGCATTTTCAAGAAATAGAAAAGAGCGCATCGTTGATTAGCTGAATAACCTTAGATACTTCTAATGGCATGACATGAGTAATAATAAAGTGAAGCATTTTCTAAAACACCTCATAGCCTCCTATTCATAGATGTGGCGCTCTTCACACCCATGAATAAGACTCTACTTGATGCGATATTTGATTTCCTAGGACCATTTACAAACCTAATGCTTTGATACAAAGCTTGTCACGATGCCAACCTAGGGCCTAGGTGCGATACGACGAATGGGAAACCCGAATAATCCTCTTAGTATATCTTAAGCACTTCCATGGTTGCAAAATATAAAGCAAGCATCAACTAATAATCCTAAGGAAATCAGGGCATTTGACTCACGCTATAGGGATAGATAGGGGAACAGGATTCGCATGATCTCATAGCAAGCAAGAATTAGGGGCGAGGGTGACCCAGTCTTTCAGGAAGTAGAGACTTAGGACTTTCATCACATGCCATCATCTTCAATCATTAAACAATATCTCATATGAGGGAAAGGGTCTAAAGGATAGGTCTCCATAAAACCTCAACATCTCATAATAGGTGTATAGCCTAGGTATCCAATAACACCTCTATAACAATGAGTAGGATGAGGGCCAAGACATGTCCTAGGCCTGCCCTAAAAATAATAAGTAAAGTAATAGAGTCTCAACATAATCATGATAGTAAATCTTATCGTGTCCACAAAACGGAAGACTCACCACTCAATGTTCTTCATGAACAAAGTTGGCCACAAGGAGAAATGAGGAATTAATCAAGCCCTACATGGTTAGATCATGTATGCAAAAAGTATACATTAGTACATGGATGCACTAGTATGTGGGATGCAATAAAAAAATTGATAATAAGCTTCATAAACAAGATACATAGTCATATACAAAAGAATATAAGCTCAATAAGACATGTATGACTATGGTTTGAAGAAACTTTCCACGAAAGATGAACTTAACTTTATATAACATCATACTTTTGTGGAGAATACCGTAACTGATGTATAAAACCAAGCAAACTGCTACTTAGAATGCAATGAACTCCCTTCATTTTGGAAAAGTCCTAATGAACTCCTTTTACTGGGAGAAGGAGAATCTATATGCCAAGGTGGAACTCCATAAGCTTTATTTACACCTGCATCTTTAGTAGACATTATAGCTTACGTGGATCCACTAAGGATTCCGATGGTGGCATGTCGTTAAGGAGACAAAGGATGGTTTCTAGGGTTCCCTTACTGAACCCCACCATAATGCACAACTTGGTGCTAGGTCATTCCCACGAAATATATTAGAAAATATATGGATAATCATAATCATTGGTAAACTTTATACGCATAGCTTTATCATCATGTGTGTATAGTAGCTCATCTTAACTTATGATCCAAATATGTATGGCTTGCCCCTAACACAAAGGATCTATCTTTAGGTTTGAAGTTTACTTCCACTATTTTTAACATTCATAAGAGGGATTCAAAACATCATAACGTTAACTTTAACTTTCATAAACTTGTAATTGATTTCTCATATTTGGTGATTATACTCCCTTAGATAACTTTGATATGATGATTGGGTGTTTTTCATGTATGTAAATTTTGAATCATGTAACTCAAGAGGACTATGCATCAATGTATTAATTTAAATCATACTTAGATAATCCACTTCAATATTACATATTATCTTTCATCTTTAGACATAGAATCATAAAAATCATCTTATAAAACCATCAAGTTCATAATAGCTCTTGGTAACAAAACATTCATAGCTTGAATTTCATAAAACATGTCATTGGAGAAAGCCCGTGAAATCAAACCATGTAATTTTATTCAATAGATAAGGAACATTAACATAATTCATAATTAATAGTAGTAATAATTAGTACCTATATGAAATTAATCATTGAAACTTGATGGATTTACAAAATAGATTTTGGGACTCCATTGGTGGAAGAGCCCATGAATGAAGAAACGCACATACCTTTTTGAACCTTGAAAGTTGGAGAAGTTGACTTGAAAAAACTTGAGAATCCTTTTAGAAGCTTTGTCTTCAATGGAGGAGGCTTGATCTCTAAGAAACTGAAAGGATCAAATGGAGGGTTTTTAGAGAGAAGTTTGAGAGGATTTAAGTGTTTTCAGAGAGAGGTTTAGGTCCTTAAATAAGAAGATTTTTGGTTAATTACAAATATATAGGTGTTAGGATTAGTCCCAACTAACTTTTTTAACATAAAATGAAGTTCAGAAATATTTGAACCATGGGTGAACAGAGGTGTGACGCACCTCTTTTGTGCAATTTTTCATTTTGCGCGATTTCATCTCAAGTTCGGGGACACTAGCTATGCTACTCTTACTTTGTTTACTCTTTACGATGAACTCTTGATACTATGAGGGTGAGCTCGGAAAGTGTGTTGGCCCCTGCTCAAATCTATGTTTATAGTTTTTGTTGGAGAAAATGATGTACTTATGCTTTGAGATTTGACTCTTCAATATTTTATGCTATAAAGACTTCCCTTGGTCCCTTTATCCTTATTTATACTCTCATGTTTTTGTTTAATTGCTTCGCAATAAAGGATGTGTAGATGATATTTTAAGAGGTTTCTTTGGGGTCCCTTCAAGTTCCCACTCTCCTTATCACGTCTAGGCCCTAGGCTTGAGTCGTGACAACAACAAATGCACTTAAAAATCATTTTCAAAAATCTCAACATGAATATCAAAATCACCATAAATGTGTCACCACAAAACGTGGATGCATGCAAAATAGCATAAGGGTTGAAACTTAAGACTTGAAATCATATAGGGTACTTAAATTAGTACCTTCGGCTTGATTAGAGTTGAAGAGACATAGGTATCACTTTCTTATGTCTGCCTCAGCTTCCCACATAGCACTTTCAACTTGATGATTCCTCCAAAAGACCTTGATGGAAGCTACATCTTTGTTTCTCAACCTTTTCACTTGTCCATCCAAAATTTTCAACCGAGACCTCCTCATAGGTCAAATTATCTTCTACAACACCCACAACCTCTAAGGGAACTATAACACTTGGGTCACCCACACACTTTCTCAACATGGACACATGGAAGATTGGAAGAACCATATTCATCTCCATAGGCAACTCCAACTCATATACAACCTTACCCACTCTCCTCAAAACTTTATAAGGACCCACATACCTTGGGCTTAATTTCCCTTTCTTGTGAAACTGGACCATACCCTTCATGGGTGATTTTTTCAAGAAACCCAATGACCAAACTTAAACTCAAGATCTTTTCTCCTCACATCGTAATAGGACCTTTGTCTACTTTAGGTTGTTTTTAATCTCTCCCTTAACAACCTCATTTTCTCTAAGGATTCCATGACCAAATCTGGACCTAGCCAAGCCATATCCCTCAATTCAAAACACCCAACTGGGGATCTACAATGCCTGTATGTAAAGCTTCAAAGGGAGCCATACCAATGCTTGAGTAGTCGCTATTGTTGTAAGCAACCTCAATAAGTGGAAGGTGTTCATCGTAACTACCTTTAAACTCCAAAACACAAGCTCTAAGCATATCCTCAAGAGGTTGGATAGTCCTCTCGGGTTGACCATCCGTTTGAGGATAAAAAGTCATGTTAACCTTAACTTGGTACCAAGACCTCTTTGGAAGGACCTCCAAAAGTGAGAAGTGAATTGAGCACCAGGATCCAAAATGATAGATAAAGACACCCCATGAAATCTAACCAACTTATGAATATACACAACTTGGCGTAATCTTCAGCACTATAACTGGTTTTGAAAAGTAGGAAGTGAGCCAACTTTGTCATTCTATCTACTATGATCCAAATAGAGTCAAAATGTTTCCTTGCCTTAGGCAACCCAACCACAAAATCCATGTTGATCTCTTCCCACTTCCAAGTAGGAATTTCTATATCTTGGCCTAGGCCACGCGTCCTTTGATATTTGTCTTTCACTTCTTGGTAATTGTTACATTCGGATATGAACTTGACAATATCTCTCTTCATACCACCCCACCAATACACCTCCCTCAAGTCTCTATACATCTTTGTAGAATTGGAGTAAATGGAATAGGATGAATTATGGGCCTCCTTCAAGATCAATTCTTTCAACTCAACCACATTTGGCACGCACAATCTACCTTGGTACCTAAGGGCACAATCTACCCCTTGGGAGAAAGCCTCCACTTTACCATCTCTCACCAAGGCCTTCGACTCTAGCAAGACGGGGTCAAGATCTTATTTTTCCTTTACCTCCTCAATCTTTCTTCTTAGGATCCACCTTAATACCCTTACCCAACACCACATGGCCTAGAAAAGCAACCTCTTTCAACCAAAACTCACATTTTTCATATTTTGTATAAAATGTCTCCTCGCTGAAGATTTGCACCACCACCCTCAAGTGATTCACATGCTCCCCCTCACTATGGGAATAAATTAAGATATCATCAATAAAGACTACCACAGACATGTCAAGGTAGGGTTTAAAGACCCTATTCATGAGATCCATAAATATAGCCAGTACATTAGTTAACCCAAAGGACATAACCACAAACTCAAAGTGTCAATCCCTAGTCCGAAAAGCCATCTTCGGAATATCACACTCCCTCACTTTCACTTGTTTATATCCGAACAAAAGATCAATCTTAGAAAACTTACTAACTCCTTTAAGTTGAACAAAAAGGTCATCAATCCTTGTAAAGAGTACTTGTTCTTTATGGTGACTCTATTAAGTTGCCAATAATCAATGCACATTCTAAGGGAATCATCCCTTTTCTTCACAAATAACACTAGTTCACCCTAAAGTGACTTACTAGGACTTATGAAACACTTTTCCAACAAATCCCTCAATTGATCCTTCAACTCCTTGAAGTCTGTCGGGGCCATACGGTAAGGAGGGATGGAAATGGGCTGAATATTGGGAATGAGTTCTATACCAAAGTCTATTTGCCTTTCGGGAGGAACATAGAGAGGCTCATCGGGAATGAAATCAAGAATCTCATTAACCACCGGAACCGACTCAATAGGAAGGACTTTGGACTCAACATCCCTAACCCTCAAAAGATGATAAAGGTAACCATTCGAAATCGACTTTTGGGCTTTAAGACAAGAGATGAATCTACCTTTGACCACCACATCAAGACTTTTCCACTTAAGCATGCATTGGGAATTTGAATTTAACCCTACAGGTTCGACAATCAATAGAAACATAATATACATGCAACTAATCTATCCCAAGAATGACATCAAAATCCATCATATCTAATTCAACGAAATCACAAGGAAAGACTTTATGCAATATGAAAAAGGGACAATTTCTATAGATCCTTTTATAAACAATGGGCTCACCAATGGGGGTTGACACGTCATAAGATTCATACAACAATTTGGGTGTCATGACCCAAGTCTAGGGCCTAGACGTGACCGGCAAATAAGGAACCAGAAAGAACACCAAACAAGCCTCATAGGATATTATTACACATCCTTGGTTGCAGAAGCAATTAGAATGATAATAAGAGACAAATGTAAACAAAGGGAAATTGGGACGAAGGATACACTTCTATATTATAAACATAAAGAGTCAATAGAGTCAAGCTTATAGCATAGATACATAACATGTCCAACAACACCTCTACTACATAGATAAAAGCGGAGACCAAGACAAAGAAACTGGCTTCACCCTCATAGTCAATACATAAGTCAAAGAGAGAAAGCCTTAATACATAGCAATAGAGCATAAGTAATGTCCCCGGAATGGAGGACTCACCAACAAGCATGATAAAAGTCATACTAGCCACGTGGAGGAGGATGATCAATCGGTACACTGGTTCCTACATGATGACATCATGTAGGAATAGAGTATGCGTTAGTACTTTTTAATGTACTAAGTATGTAAGTTTTGATGCAACAAGAGACAGGAATTATAGTCGAAACGCATAATCATAATCAATAGAAAGTATAGTAATAATATGACATGTATGAATAATGCTTGAAGTAAAACCATGATTATATAGAACATAATACATATATAAAGAGTGACCATTACTGTGCAAGCCAAGTCCTACCAGGTCCTTGGATAGGCGCATGAGGTACGAACCCCTTCATGAGGTTGATGGAGTACAAACCCCCCATCGAGATTGATGGAGTACAAACCCCCCATAAAGGTTGATGGGTACCAACCCCCAACAAAGATACCAGGGCCTACTACATCTCGATCTAGGAGACAAAGGTACCAATCCATCGATAGGTTACCCGAGCCTACTACCCT
>JAABOM020086146.1:0-30140 GCA_011800125.2 Solanum clarkiae | reverse complement strand
TATTCAAGTTTTTCAAATTAAATATAACTTTAAGTTAAACACTACTAAAGTACAACTACTATAGTTCAAGTTTTAAACATATCTAATCAAAATTCAAACTAAGTTCCAAAATCTTAAAGTTCAAGTTCAAAATTAAATCTAAGTTCAACTTTAAAAAGAAATCTCAAAGTTCAATTTTTATATTATATTCAACTTTAAAGTTCACAACTTAAAATTCAAGTTTCAATTTTATTCTAAGTTCAAGTTAAACACTACTAAAGCCATAAGTTTAACAAATCCTAAATTAAAGTTCAAGTTCTATATTATATACAAGTTCAAAGTTCACAAATAAAGTTCAACTTCTAAAATAATATAAATTCTGGTTCTAATAAAGTTAAATCTAAGTTGTACTTAAGTAAAAAAAAAAATTCTAAATTTCAAATTTAAAAAATCTTAAATTTCAGTTCACATCTCATTCAACTTAAGAAATCCTAACTTTACTTTTAAGTTCAAACTTAAGAAATCCTTAACTTTAAAATATCCTAACTTTAAGTTCACATCTCATTCAAACTTAAGAAATCCTAACTTTACTTTTAAGTTCAAACTTAAGAAATCCTCACTTTATATTACATTCAACTTCAAAATTCACATCTCATTAAAAAATTCAAGTTCGCCAAATTAAATCTAACTTTAAGTTGAACACTACTAAAGTTCAACTTAAGTACAACTACTATTCAAGTTTTAAATATATCTAATCAAAATTCACAAATTGAAATTCACACTATGTTCTAAAATCTCAAAGTTCAAGTTCAAGTTCAAAATTAAATCTAAGTTCTACTTAAAAACTACTTTTTATTCTAACTTCAACAATAATTCAATTCAATTTCTACATTCTAACTTCAACAACAATTTATTCTAACTTCAACAACAATTTATTCTAACTTCAACAACAATCCTAACTTCAACAATAATTCAATTCAATTCCAACACTCTAACTTCAACAACAATATTTTTAACTTCATTCTAACTTCAACAACAATATTTCTAACGTCATTCTAACTTCAACAACGTAACAACAACTCAATTCAATTTCAATATTCTAACTTTAACAACAATTCTAATTTCATTCTAACTTTAGTTCAATTCCAACATTTTAATTAACTTCAACAACAATTCAATTCCAACTAAAAATACCTAATTTGCAATCTCATTCAAAAACTCCAAATTCAAGTTAAAACCGTAAATTATTTGTTTACTCACTACACAAAACATATACAAATTAACTATACTAATATAATTGTAACTTCATAACAATACTATTCTTACACAAAAGAACCCAATTCATAAACTAATTTCAAAAAATCAAATTTAAAGTTTACCCATGAAAAAAAAAAATTTCATTCACTTATTCACAATACAATACACAAAATAATACTTGTAATATCATAACTTCAACATTAATAAAAGTGAAATGGGTTAGCTAAGAACTTATAAAATTCAAAAACTTAAAACAACAAAATAATACCTACACTAAAAATAGAGCAAAAAGAGAAGAAAATTATTTACCTTAGTTGTGGGAAGGAGCGAATCACGTTAGTGGTGGCGCCAGTGGCGGGTGACGGAGGTTGGGGAGGGAGGGGTGACGGGGTTGGGGAAGGTGGGTTAGAGTTTTAGAGAGAAGAAATGAAGTTTGAGAGAGAAAAAATGAGGAGAAAGTCGGGTTTTTATTTTATATAGACGCCTAGGGCGACGGACGGCATCGTTTTATCCGTCGCCCTTCATTAAAAAATTTTGACTATTGACCAAAAAAGCGACGGACAAAACAACGCCGTCCATCGCTATTATTTTTTTAAAAAAAAATAATTATTTTAATAAAAAACGGACAAGGTCGCCTTGTCCGTCGCAATTTTAAAAAATAAAAAATAAAGAAAATTGCGACGGACAACGTCGCTATGATATTAAATAATTATTTATTAAATAAAAAGAAATCGGCGAAAAATTCTGCGAAAAAATGCGACGGACATGTAGACGCTGTCCATCGCTTTTTATTATCAAATATTAAAAAAATAAAATTTATATATAAAAGTGACGGACTGCGTCCTTTAGTCTGTCGCTTTTTGGAGTGATGCTATCCGTCGATTTTCTGTCCATCGCTTTTTTGTAGTTTTTTAGTAGTGTGCGAAGTCAAAATCCTATGGAATACTTCTCTTAAATCATTCTCATTATAATCATGTATCAAACTTGTCACAAAGGATATCATGTAGGAAGGTAATCAATAGCTACCAATCCAATTCATAAGAACTTGTCTATAAAATAGCTCATTTGCATGTGATTCATATAATATGGGTGTTGGCCTTTCATCCTTATGATTTATACCACATGAAAGAGTGTTATTCGGGTATTAGGTCACCCTTTTCAGAAGTTTTCTAGAAAGACTTGTCAATTCATTATCATAGCTTGTGATGAAAATTAGGATAAAAGAATAAATTCACAATTAATCAACTTAAAATCATATAATTGAAATGAATTCATGCATAAATATGTAAAATAACATCAATTGAATCATAATTAAGAGAATTCATGATAAATTTGATTCAATCCTAAATAGCATGTAAGAGAATTTGCATCAAAATCCTTGAAAATGATGTAATTAGTGACAATTCATGCATAGTTAGCCTAATAATCATAATGTAAATAAAATCCACGCTATTGGAATTGAAATCATGAAAAATCATAAAAATCGTGCTTGAAATTTAGTGAAAAAGTGAAGAATTCTTTGGTCTCCATGCATTGAAGGTACCCATGGATGAATACCCATATACTTTGGCTAAAATACTTAAAGAAAATTGAAAATAGAATGGTGCAGCTTGAAACCTTAGCTTGATAGTGGAGAAGAAGACCTTGGAAGTGGAGAACCTTTGGAAAATTTCATGAATTTTGAGTCATTGGGTGGGAATAAGGTAGTTTGTGGGGATAGGGATGATTATCAGGTAGATATAAGACTAAATGACATAGTTTAGGAGTCAAGAGAGTAAGAAAATATCTTTCATTGAACTTAGATAGAATGAACTTTGAAAAAGGATCTAGGGATCATAAATCCTTGTATGGATCATACAACGGCCTTGTAAAAAATCAATTTAAAAGTCGAGTCCTAAATCAAAAGTCAGGATTAGGTCCTGAGTCAAAGTCAGCTTTAGGTTTGGATGTAGAGGTTTGGTCTTGGTTAGTAAGTTGAGTTACAGATCAAGAGTCGAGGTGAGGTCCTAAGTCGGGCCTTGTGTTGGGATCAGGGTCATGGTTGAGCCGTAATTCAAATATCGGATCTCGAGTTGTGTCTCGCGGTCAGGATTGAGTTTTAGTTCATATGTTGGATCCTAGCTAGGTTAAGAAATCGGAATCAAGTCCTGATTTGATTTTTGCGTCAGGTTCTAGATCAATTGTTTGGTTTTGGTCCCAAATCAATTATCGAGGTTGATTTTTTGAGTCAGAAACTATTTTCCTAAAAAGTATTTTCTTTTCTCTAACAAAAAAAGAGAGGTATTTTTTGAATTTTTATTTACCAAGCATACACTTGAAAATATATTCCAAAAAAATATATTTTAGTCACAACCAAATATAAGAAAATAAGTTTGAAAAAAATTCACTTATTTTGCAAGAATAAATATTATTCTTCATACCAAACACACCCTATGTCTTCTCTTTTTGTTTTTTACTTTTGTCAAAATGCTATATCTTCTCAATAATATTGCTTCTTATTTACAAAGGTTATACGCAAAATAAATAAATGTACCCTTTGAACTCACGTTCAGCTATCACCAATGCCCTCTAATTTTGAATTACATAAATAGATACTTAAATTTGTATAAAATTATTCAAGCTGACACATGCATATTACATGGTGTCCTATGTGGAAATTCACTTCCTGTATGGAGTCCTGCATGTAACATGTCACGTGGGACTTTCTAAATTTTATAGAAGTTTAAATATATACTTGTGTACCGTCAAAGTTGAAGGGCATAAATGTCAGTTAAAGTCAAGTTAGGAAAAATATCTATGTATTATGCCTAATATAAATGATTCTATTAACACACTTTTGTATGTCTTATGATCCCAGTGGAGAAGATCAGAAGATTGATTTGGTGATCAAGGAATGCACATGCCCCACAAAAGTATTTTAGAAAGAGCAACCACGCCGATTATTTGCGTAATAGAAATTAGTGAACGTGTTTAACTAGAACATATTTTTTCTTTAAGCAGATTTTGACGTTTATTTATGTTTGTTCTCCTTCTTTTAGTTTATTGTGCAAGGATAATCAATTGAGAAAAATTATGCTGTTCTAAATATTAGAAAAAAGTCATTTTTGATAAACATTAAGAATATTTGAATTTATAAATAAATATTTTAAATTTGATAAAAGTAAAATCGTATTACATGGACTACATATACAAATTAAAGTAATAAAAATAATTTTTAGAAAAAAATGCAGTCTGTTTTTAATGAAATAAAATAACATAATCAATCTTAAATAAATAGGTGAAAAAGTTTTTTGGTCTATAGTGTGTTTGCCCATGTACTCTTCTCTTAATAAGTAATGAACATGATACATTCAAATGATTTTAAACAAATTTATAAAGGTGTTACCGTCTTCAACAACACATATTTATGAAGTTACTTTGCATTTTAATCCAATAAAAATTCTGCAATAAATTTGATCAATTCTGTATAAACAAGCAGCAAGAATAAGAATTAAAAGATTAAGGGAAGAATTTGGATAACTAATAAATTTAGAGGAGAGAGGGTTGAATTTTTTTTTTTTATGAGAAAAATATGGAGCACAATATTTTTCCAAACTAAAGGGCCTTTAAAAGAGTCTGAATGAGATTAAGACTGTGATTCATTCAAAACCTTTAAAAGATTTTCAAGTAAAAGAACATACACACACTTAATGACCTAATTTTAATTCGGACCTTTATTAAGTGCAAACAAATAAGTGGTACAAAATAAATCTTTTCCTCAGAGCTATGATGGTAACTTGCGTGCAATGATGTGATAGCCTTTTATGTTTGCAACTAGACAAATTCCAATTACTAGTTGGACACATGTTCTACTCGTATAGCTTTCTACTTTCTGTATTTTTGATTTCGTCTTCACTAGTAACTTGAGTGATTACCATAATTTGATCAGATGAAAGAATGAATATGAAATTCTAGAGTGAAGTTCCTAAAGCGTCACTCTTGAGATGGTGTTGTTTATAAAGACTTCTGCATGTAACTTGATTCCGGAAGAAGATCAATTCCTTGGTCTTTGATTGGCTTGTCTAAGGTAACTCATGGGAATTATGTCAATTACATTGATGTAGGATTGTGATTGAGATCTTGATTGATATGGAGATTCATTGTTTATATAACACTAGAAACTCTAAGCTTGTCACACCTCAAATTATGGATATAACTACCACCTGCTGCTACACTTGACCTTGAGCTGACTGCTGTTGGACAACTACGCTACTTCTGTAATAGCAACCATGAAACTAAGAAAACAAACAAGTATATCTCGGCTTAAAATAAGCCCTTGGCTAGCACTGCCCCTACTAACATAAATTGCAACAGATTTAGCTAATTATATTCCAGCAATTTGTATAGAACATAAACTAAATTAATCACTATTGATCATCAAGGCTACCATGTTGTCTGTAACCAAGCAATAGTATCCGAACCATCGAGGCCATCATGATATCTAGAAACATATATAATCATATAAGATCAAGGACAACATGCCGTTTTTTGCAATAAAGGAAAAATAACAAGGCCAACACAACCGAAAACACACATCGCATAATATACTTGGTGGGACAGGCCTGACCTACCTATCAACTGAACATGAAACAATTGTCATGATCTGAGACCATCCCTTAGTCACGACACTTAGAGCCACAAGTGACCCAAGCTAACCTCAGGGTCTGCCATGACACAAAGATTAACATGAAATAAGCAATTTCTGAAGACAAATGAGTGTGGAAAACTAATTGAAATAGTTTTTTAAGATCAAATAGACAAATATCTAATTTAACATAATGCTGAATGTAAGTATAACCCCAAGTTAACTCCAACTATCTGAAAGTAAAAGTATAATACTATTAAAATGATAAAGGTCCTCCTCGAATGATGAAAATTCACCAAACAAAGTTGTTGATGATCGGAGATCGTACTAACTGCGAGCTGCATGTTGAGTGTTTAAGCCTATATTATAAAACAGTATAGCCCAAGAAGTATTCGGGCAGTACTTTGAATGTACTGAGTATGTAGAATATGTATAGTACAAACTGACAATTAAATATGCTGAGTGTTGAGATACTGAACTAAAATAATATTAACTGATGCAATGACTAACTAACGCTCAACTATGTCTCACATTTTGTAACACCCCCCACCCCCACCTCCCAATTCTTTCTATCTGATTGGGAGTGAAGGTGCAGATGATATTGAGGTGATGATGAGAAAAATATGAGAAAAAGCTGAAGGATCAGACCTATGAGGGTCACTACAAATCGTAGAGGGGGATTACGACTCGTACAGAGGGGTCTCATAGAGAATTTTAACAACTTCAAATTTCAGGACACTTCACATACGAGGTGAGATTATGGCTCGTAAAGAGCACTACGACGTGTAGGAGGGGGTTTCGTGCTCAGTTTCAGTGTTTTAAGTATCGAGATCCTCCAGCTACGAGAGGTCAATTATGACTCGTAGTAAGGACTACGAGTCATAGACGGGGCCTCGTAGGCCGTGTCGGCAGTTTTACTGAAGAGCATTTTTGTTCATTCCAATTTTTATTCTATTAAGCCCTCACGTTTTTGGCTTATTCAAAGACTTGAAAAATAACCATAAGGCCATTTTATTCATCATTGTTCTACATTGAGAGTCCTTGATAGCAAAGAAGAGAAGAGGAGGAAGCTAGGCTTTTGCAACCTAAGAGCAAGGATTGGTTGGGAGTTGATTATTCTTTGATTTTCAGGTGTGTAAGGCTTACCAAAGTGTGGATTCCTTTCTCCACACACCCTTTTCATTATCTTGAGTCAAGATTTGAAAGGAGTTGATATTTTTGAGAAATTCCTCCTCTTTTGATACTTTATCCTTGTATTCATCATGAGACCCTATTTTACTACATGAGAAAACTTCTATATTACATGAGTATTAGTATGAGCTATATTGCATGAGTAGTGGAATGAGATTCACACATGTAATTTATACTAGGCTATATGAATCTTACATTGCATGATTCATGGAATTCAATGCATAACAGTGAAATTGAGGTTGAAGTTGAGATTCAGTACATGAGTTGAGTAATTTGAGTATGATTGAACATGAGATGTATGTTGCATTTATGTCACTTACATTATTACACATGATATTTTACTTGCATTACATGATGAGTAAATTGATGAGTCTAAATGACCGTATTGAGTTGAGTCAAGTTTGATTTCTTGCATTAATTGATGAGTTGAGATTGATGAGATGATTGATGAGTTGAGCATATTTTAGTCTTAGGAGGAGTATCGAGCACCAAGCGTGGAGCGAGTAAACTTCTACTTTAACCCACAAAACTATGTTGCCAGCGTAGGATAGTCACTACAGCTAGCCTGGCGACTCTTGTCCCACAAGTGGACATATATTCTGGATGCAAGAGAGAGTTTATCACTGTTTTCCGTGGAAAGTTAAGGGAGAGTGTGGCAACGATGTTGATTCGTTATACATCACCTAATTAAAGGTGTTGGGATGAGGATGTCGGTTAAGAGAAACTCCCAAACAACATTGATTGAGCATGAGATTTCAAAATGAGTATTTTACTGAGATTTCTTTAAAAGTATGATTTACTCTAAACTTACATAAACAGATTAGAGCATGAGTATCGAGTCAAGGTGAGTGAGTCGAGCCTTACTTTTCTTGAGCTATTTTACATACCAGTATATTCCATGTATTGACATCCATTTAGGCCTGCGTCATTTTATGATGCAAATACAGTGGATAGAGGATCTCAGCATATGCACCATTGAGGCCCGAATTCAGTACATTCTCGGAGTTGATGAGACCTCCTTGTTCTCCGGAGGAGCCCTTGTTTATGAACTTGATTTGGTCTATCTTTCCTTTCTTTGATTGGGGTGCTCATTCTCTGTCATGGCACCATCTAGACTGCTGAGTAGAGGCTTTGTAGACTATGAGTATAGAGTATGGAGTTGATGTATCTAAACTTGTTTCCATTTTGAAAACTATGATAGATTAGAGATATGCTTTTTATCTTCATATGAGGTCCCTGTTTATTGAGCTATTCTTCCACTGTTGAGTATGATGTGACGATGAGGCCAAACGGTTCATTGGGGACTAGAAACGTCTCTAACTGCCGGCCACGCCAAGGTTACCCTCCTGGGCATTACAAAATTGGTATCATAGCACAGAGTACAAGAGTCTTAGGGAGCCAACGAGGTTGTGTCTAGTAGAGTCTTGTTTAAGAGTGTGTTGTGCACCACACTTCATAAATGGGAGGCTACAAGAAATTAGGAATTATTACCCTTTTCTTACATTTTGAGTTTTATGCAATGGAGTGAAAACCTACAAACCTCCTTTCTAACTCATGCGTTACGCGATTGCAGATCATGCCACTAAGATGCATAGTGACCCAGAGGAATGCTTCAGCCAGCAATGCTGAGAACCCTACTTTAGAAGTGCCTCATCAAATGGAAACTAGGGGACAAGGTCGACCGACCAGGACTACTGGTGTTCCTATGACACCTACTGCTCCACCTGCTCCTACTTCAGAGGCTGACTTTCAAGGAGCCATTGCTATGCTTACCCAATTAGTAGCTACTCAGAGTAGGAATCAGGATTCACCAGATCCTAGTTCTAGCTCTCACGAGCCCACAACCTCTTTTAGACTGAGAGACTTTCTGAGGATGAATCCACCTGTCTTCACGGGGTCTAAGGTTGAAGAGGACCCTCAAAACTGTATTGATGAGATGTGGAAAGTGCTGAAAACCATACATGCGACTGAGATTGAGGGAGTTGAGCTTGCCGCCTACCAGCTCAACGATGTCACCAATGTTTGGTACAATCAGTAGGAAGAGGGTCGAGGTGGTGATGTTGGGCATGCTGTTTAGGATAAGTTTGAGAGTGTCTTTCTCGATACTTCTTTCCTTAGGAGTTGAGAGAGGCGACGACTGAAGAGTTTGTGAATCTGAAACAAAAGGTATGACTGTTAAAAAGTATAGCCTGAAAGTCATCCAGTTGTCCGGGTATGCACCGGAGATGGTTCCAGGTATGAGAGCAAAGATGAGGAAATTTATGTCTAGATTGGGTAATTATATGAAGAGGGAGTGCAAGGCGCGTTGTTGATTCTAGACATGGATATTTCCATGATGGTCGTTTATGCCCAATGGACTGAAGAAAATAAGAAAAGGGACAGAGAAGAGCATTTGAGTAAGAAGGCCAGATCAACAGGGCCTGAGTTCAGTCAAACAAAGCAGAGTAAGGGAGATAAGTCCTATTTTCAGAAGAGTTCTTCTAACTATGCACCATCTTCAGCTAATGCATCAGCCCCGACTTAGAGATATGATCAGAGAGCCTGAGGTCAGACCAACTTTAGGGGACAGGGTGCACAGTCTCAAGAAAGTGTGACTCTTGGCTCTAAAGGGAAGCAACCTTGTGGGAAATGTGGCAGGATTCATTTAGGAGGGTGTAGAGATGGAGGAAATGCTTGCTACAAGTGTGGCCAATCGAGTTACTTTCAAAGGGATTGTCCGATGTGGGGAAATAAGGCCCAGACACCTACCACAGCACCACCAACAATGGGTAACCAGAGGGGTGCTGCACTAGGGGTAGGCGATGGGACAAACCATTTGTACGCGATGGGGAATCAACAAGACCAGGAGGTTGCACTAGATGTTGTGACTGGTATGCTTATAGTCTTTACCTTTCCTTGCTATTCTTTACTTGATCCAGGTGCAACTTGCTCTTTTGTGATGCCATATGTGGCGAGTAAATTTGAGATTCTTCCTGAGTGGTTGCTTGAGCCATTTTCTATCTCCACTCCTGTTGGTGAGTTTATTTGAGCTGAGAAAATCTATAGAGCTTGTGTAGTGTCCATTTACAATAGGGATACTCTTATTGATTTGATTAAGTTGGAGATGGTTAATTTCGATGTGATCCTTGGTATGGATTAGCTTCACGCCTGCTATGCCTCTTTTGATTGCTGAACTGCGACTATCAAATTCCAGTTTCTGAATGAGCCTTTTATTGAGTGGAGAGGAGGTTCTGTTACACTGAAGGGTAAGTTTATTTCTTACCTCAGGGCCTGATGACTGATTTCTAAGGGATGTATCTACCACCTCATACGAGTTAAGTCCGAAGATGTTGAGCCCACTTCTCTTGAGTCTGTCTAGATTGTGAGCGAGTTTCCTGATGTATTCACTGAGGATCTGCCTGGAGCCCCTCTCGATAGGGAGATTAGCTTCGGGATTAATGTTCTTCCCGACACCCAGCCTATCTCTATTCCGCCATATAGGATGGCCTCCGTAGAGTTGAAAGAGTTAAAAGAGCAGTTGAGGGATTTGTTAAAGAAAGAATTCATAAGGCCAAGTGTCTCTCTATGGGGTGCTCGGGTCTTGTTCATGCGAAAGAAGGATTGTTCCTTGAGGATGTGTATCGATTACCGTCAATTGAATAAATTGACTATTAAGAATAAGTATCCCCTTTTGAGGATTGATGATTTGTTCGACCAACTTCAGGGTACCATTGTGTTCTTTAAGATAGACCTCAGATCAGGTTATCATCAATTGAAGGTGAGAGAATGTGACATCCCAAAGGTGGCTTGTCAAAACCGATATGGTCACTTTATGTTCTTGGTGATGTCCTTTGGGTTGACCAATGCACCCGCAGCCTTTATGGATTTGATGAACAGAGTATTCAGACAATATTTCAACATGTTCATGATTATGTTTATTGATGACATTTTGGTGTACTCTAGAGATGAGGAGAAGCATGCCAATCACCTTAGGATCGCTTTGCAAACACTTCGAGACAATGAGTTATATGTGAAGTTTTCCAAGTGTGAACATTGGCTCAAATCTGTGGCTTTCTTAGGTCATGTGATTTCTGGAGATGGAATTTGAGTGGAAACCCAAAAGATTGAGGCGGTTAAGAATTGGCCAAGACCAACCTCACCGACAGAGATAAGGAGCTTCCTGGGATTAGCTGGATATTACTAGAGGTTTGTTGAGGGATTTTCTTCCATATTCACACCGTTGACCAAATTAACTCAGAAGAAGGTCAAGTTTCAATGGTCTGACAAATGTGAGAAAAGCTTCCAAGGGCTAAAGACAAGATTAACTACCACACTAGTATTGACCTTGACTGATGGCACAGATGGGTTCATTATGTACTGTGATTCTTCGAGAGTAGGATTGGGATGTGTGTTAATGTAGAGGGGGAAGTTTGTTTCCTATGCTTCTAGATAGCTTAAGGTGTATGAGAAGAATTATCCCACTCACAACTTGGAGTTGGCAACAACGGTGTTCGCTCTCAAGCTATGGTGCCACTATTTATATGGAACTCATATTGATGTATTCATAGACCGCAAGAACCTGCAATATGTCTTCACCCAGAAAGAGCTCAACTTGAGGCAGAGGAGATCACTTGAGTTGCTCAAGGACGAAAACATGAGCATTCTCTACTACCCAGGTAAAGCTAACGTGGTTGCTGATACTCTTAGCAGGTTGTCCATGGGAAGAACCGCCCATGTGGGAGAAGATAAGAGAGAATTAGCCATAGAGGTTCATAGACTGGCCCGGCTTGGAGTTCAATAAGATGAGTCAAGCGAAGGAGGATTGTATGTGCAAAATGGATCGGCATCCTCTCTAATAGTAGAAGTGAAAGAGAAATAAGATCAAGACCCGATCTTATTACAACTAAAGGAGGATGTGCAGAAGCAGAAAGTGGTGGCTTTCGCCAAAGGCGGAGATGGAGTATCGAGATACCAAGGAAGATTGTGCATTCTAAATATTGATAGAATTCGAGAGAGGATTATAGCAGAAGCCTACAGTTCCAGATACTCCATCCATCCAGGGTCTACCAAGATGTACCACGACTTGAGAAAATTCTATTAGTGGAGTGGAATGAAAAGAGATATTGCTGAGTTTGTTTCCAAGTGCCCAAATTGCCAACAAGTCAAGGTTGAGCACCAAAGGCCATGCGTAGTGGCTCAGAATTTTGAGATTCTAGAGTGGAAATGGAAGATGGTCAACATGGACTTTGTCACAGGTTTATCGAGGTCTCATAGACAACATGATTCGATTTGGGTGATAGTTGATAGGATGACTGAGTCTGCTTACTTCTTGGCAATCAAGACGACTGATACGAGAGACGATTATGCCCAGTTATATATAAGGGAGATTGTTAAATTGCATGGAGTTCCCTTATCTATTATCTCAGACAGAGGGGCTCAATTCACTGCTCAGTTTTGGAAATCATTTTAGAAGGATTTGGGTACGAAGGTACTCATTAGCACAACTTTCCACTCGCATATGAATGGCCAGGCAGAGCACACTATTCAGACCTTGGAGGATATGTTGAGAGCCTGCACTATTGACTTTTAGGGTAATTGGGATAACCACTTGATTCCTTTGATTGAGTTTACCTACAACAACAACTTCCATTCAAGTATTCAGATGGCCCCATATGAGGTATTTTATAGGAGGAGGTGTAGGCTTCAAATTGGATGGTTTGAATATGGTGAAGTAGAGTTGATTGTTCCAGACATGATTCTCCAAGATATGCAAAAGTTGAAGACTATTTGAGATAGGTTGAGGACTAGACAGAATAGACAGAAGTCCTATACATATGTTAGAAGGAAAGACTTAGAGTTTGAGGTCAATGATTGGGTGTATTTGAAAGTGTCGCCCATGAAGGGAGTGATGAGATTCGGAAAGAAAGAGAAGTTGAGTCCGGGTACTTTGGGCCTTGTCAAATCATAAAAAGAGTGGGAAATGTGGCATATGAGTTAAGAGTTATTGTCAGAGTTAGAGGCCATTCACCCAGTTTTCCATATTTCTATACCTAAGAAGTGTTTGGGGGATCCGTAATTGGTTGTATTTGTTGAGAGTATTGGAGTAAGAGACAACTTGAGTTTTGAGGAGGTTCATGTGAAATCCTTGACCATCAGGTTCAAAAGTTGAGAACTAAAAAGTTTGCATCTATTAAAATATTGTGGAGGAACCAATTCATAGAAGAAGCTACTTAGGAGGCGGAGGAGGACATGAAGGCTAAATATCCTTATTTATTCCAACATGCTGACGATGAGAGAGTTGATGGTTAGTATTTTCCTCTAAATTCTTGAATTTTTATTCCTTGAATACCCTTTCATTCTTCGTATAATAGACAATAGAGTTCTGGAGTCCGAGTGAGGATTGATCTGATTTGATGACTATTGGATAGCATTACTTATTGAATTTCTTGATTGTTGATTGCATGAGTGACATGAGAGCTGGCTGATGGTTAGAGTCCATAGGGAGATTCGTGACTTGATCTAAATTACTATCTTCCTCTTCATTCGAGGACGAATGATCCCAAGAGGGAGATAATATAATGCCCCCAATTCATTTTATCTGATTGGGAGTGAAAGTGCAAATGATGTTAAGGTGATGATGAGAAAAATTTGAGAAAAAGCTAAAGGATCAGACCCACGATGGTCACTATGAGTCGTAGAGGGGGATTACGACTCGTACAGAGGGGTCTCTTAGAGAAGTTCAGCAATTTCGAATTTCAGGACCCTTCAGATATAAGGTGAGATTACGGCTCGTAAAGAGTACTATGACTCGTAGGAGAGGGTTTCGTACTCAATTCCAATGTTTCAAGTATCAAGGTCCTCTAACTACGAGAGGTCAATTACGACTCATAGTGAGGACTATGAGTCGTAGACGGGGCCTTATAGGCCCTGTCGACAATTTTATTAGAGGACATTATTGTCCATTCTAATTTTTATTTTTTTTAACCCCTTACCTTTTTGGATTTTTCAAAGCCTTGAAAAATAACCCTAAGGCCATTTTATTCATCATTGTTCTACATTAAGAGTTCTTGAGAGAAAAGAAGAAGAGAGGAGGAAGTAGGATTTTGCAATCCAAGAGGAAAGATTGGTTGGGAGTCGATTATACTTCGATTTTAAGGTATATGTAAGGCTTACCAAAGTGTAGATTACTTTGTCCACACACCCTTTCCATTATCTTGAGTCAAGATTTTAAAAGAGTTGAGATTTTTGAGAAATTCCTCCTCTTTTGATACTTTATCCTTGTATTCATCAAAGGCCCTATTTTACCATATCAGAAAATTTCTATATCACATGAGTATTGGTAGGAGCTATATTACATGAGCAATGGAATGAGATCCACATGTGTAATTGATACTAGGCTATATGAATCTTACTGAAACACACCAAAAATGCCCGAAAATGTGCCTCAAAAATACCCATAGTCGTAATTTTCATATATCTCAAAATCTATGTGTGATATCAAAAATCCAACTTCATATTCTTGATCGGGGAAAATATTGAATGGGATATGGGTATAACCCTGATTTTAGAAGACCCATAGCAAAATTTCATCTTCGCCAACTTTGCAATTTCCAGTGTGCATCCGTGTTGGCTCCACGACGCAAACCTGTCTTGGAGCAGTGTTGTGACTTCCTTTTTTTTCCTGTTTCAGCCTAAGGCATTGGGGTCTTGGCCCCATGCCCTTCTATGCGTAAAAACACCTATATTTATCCATTTTTCAACTCTATATCATTCAAGACATTATCAAAACCCTCTCTAACACTTAGCTAAATATTCCATCCAAATTCAAGTGTCCCAAACTCATTTTCAGATTTCAAGAACTTCATTCAAGATTCAAGTTTTCATCCAAATCTTCTTTAAATAAATCCCCAAATTTTGAGGTATGTGTGTTTCAACCACTGGGTTCTTTCACCCATGGTGCCCAATCTTCCTTTTTATGAACCTTGCATGTTTTCAAGTTGTATTACTTATGGGTATTACTTACTATGGATTATGACTATAAATTATGTTGGGGTTTTATAAAATGTTGATGGGAAATACATGTCTCCCTATTTCAAGCTTATACTATGAGATGGTTTGTCTATTGTGACTATGCACGTTTTGACCTATGAATCTATGATCTTCTGTGAGATTTAATAAGGAGTTTTAAGCTATATTGCATGAGGGTTTTACTATGTTTTGGTTGGTTGATCTAGCTTGAGTTATCTTATGTGATACACTCTTGAATTGCATGATTTTAAACTAGCATTATACACCCGCCAAGTGTTTGATAAAATGTCTTGACATGAATTCTTGAGTTATTGATGACCTATTGCTTGGCTTATGAGTCAAGTGACTTTATGATGATTAAGAGAATGTATATATTCATTGAATTCATGAGAAGTATCTATAGTGTTGCAAGTTGACCACACCTTGTTGGGGGTTGACATGCCCAACCACCTTGTAAGGGGGTGACATGCCTTGACCACCTTATTGGGGGGTGATATGCCCGTACTACCATGTTGAGGTGTATGTATCTTGATAACCTTGTCGGAGGGTGACATGCCCGTACTACCATGTTGAAGGATATGTACCTTGACCACCTTGTCGGGGGTGACATGTCCGTACTAATATGTTGAGGGGTAGGTACCTCAATCACCTTCTAAGAGGGTGATATGCCTTGATTTCTAAGTAATAGTTTGCTTGGTCTATTATGATGGTCCTTTCCTACATATATAATATGTTCTATACAAGCATGTTTTACTTCAAGCATTAGTCATGAATGTCATATTATTATTCTACTTACCCATTGCTTATGCTTATGTTGCCTATCACTTGTTGCATTGCATTCTACATACTTAGTACATTCAAACGTACTAACGCATACTCTATGCCTATATGATGTCACCATGTAGGAACCGAAACACCTCTTGATCATCCTCCCCATGGCTAGTCTTGGCATATTAGAAGAAGAGTTTTGGGTGAGTCCTCAAGTTCGGGGACATTAGCTATCTTACTCTTATCACTTATTTTCTTTTCATGTTGAACTCTTGATACTATAAGAGTGAGCTTGGGACATGTCTTGGCCGCCGCTCAAATCTATGTTTAAAGGTGTTGTTGGAACTAATGATGTCATTATGCTTGAGCTTTGAAACTTCTATGCTCTATGCTATCAAGGACTTTCCCTTAATCCCATTTTCCCTTTTCATTATCTCTTGTTGTTGTTATTATACTTCCACGACCAAGGATACGTGTATGATATGCTAAGAGGCTTGTTTGGGGTCCCTTCGGGTTCCCATTCGCCGTGTCACATCTAGGCCCTAGGCTTGGGTCGTGACAAACTTTGTATCAGAACACTAGGTTGTAAATGATCCTCAAAATCCAACACACTGCATCAATTAGAGTCTTGTTCATGGTTATGAAGTGCACTACGACTATAAGCAAGAGGCTGTAAGGCATTTTAGGAAATGTTTTCCTTCTTCATGGTCTATGTCGTGCTATAGATGTTAAGGTAAGGCTTTCCCCTAACGAATGATCTTTGCTATTTTAGATCATGCCTATTCCAAGAGAAGAAGAGCTCGTTCACCCGAGGAGCAACTGACCCCTCACACTCCCCAAGCTCCTCAAGATGGGGGAGTGGCCCATGAAGAGTTCCAGGAAGCCATTACAATATTGGCCCATATCATGACTAACCAAATAAACCAAGGGGCCCAAGCCCCTCATACTCCTACTCCGGCCTCAAGGATGAGGGATTTTACCAGAATGAACCCACCGGAGTTCCATGGGTCTAAAGTGGATGAGGATCCTCAAGAACTTATTGATAAAGTGTATAAAATGTTGTCCATTATGGGGGTTAGATCGGAGGAGAAAGCGGAGTTGGCGGCCTAACAACTCAAAGGGGTGGCCCAAATGTGGTTTACCCAATGGAAGGTGGAGAAGGGAAATAACAATGTCATCCTTTGGGAAGAGTTCAAGGCAACATTTCTCAATCAATTCTTCCCTCTTGAGCTAAGGGAGACCAAAATGACGGAATTTATGAATCTAAAGCAAGGTTCTATAAGTTTAAGGGAGTATACCCTCAAGTTCAACCAACTTTCCAAGTATGATCCATAATTGGTAGTGGCTGAGGCGAGGTTTAGAATGAACAAGTTTGTGTCGAGTGTGTCCAACTTGGTTAATGAGGAGTGTCATGCCACCATATTGATAGGTGATATGAATTTATCCCGCCTCATGACTTATGTCGAGTAATTAGAGGGGGAAAAGTTGAGGAACAGGAGAATGGGTGAGGCCAAGAGGGCCTGTCTTGAAGGTGGATTCCAAAATCCTAGGGGTGGTTGGTTTCCTCAAGGCCATAATTTCCAAGGGCAAGGTGCAAATGCAGGTCGTAAGTAGGACAACAAAGGGGTGCCCCAATGCACAATAGGTTTTATGTTCTTCAAGGGAGTCAAAGGGTGGATGAGGTACCCGATGTCGTCACCAGTATGTTAAAAATTTTTTATTTTAATATGTGTATGCATTGATAGACCCGGGTGACACTCTTTATTTTATTACTCCTTTTGTTGCCAAAAAGCTCCATATTAAACCCGAATTGTTGTGTAAGCCTTATGAAGTGTTTACTCCCGTTGATGCCTCTATTGTTGTTAGAAGAGTCCATAGAGATTGCCCTATTTTCATTTTACTTAAAATCTTGCCTTGTGATTTTGTTGAATTAGATATGGTGGATTTTGATGTCATTCTTGGGATGGATTGGTTGCATGCATATTATGCTTATATTGATTGTAAACCCATAAGGTCAAATTCCAATTCCCTAATGAACCCGTCTTGGAGTAGAAGAGTCAGGATGTGGTGGTCAAGGGTAGATTCATTTCTTGCATTAAGCTCAGAAGTTGATTTCTAAGGGGTGTCTATATCATCTTGTGAGGGCTAGGGATGTTGAGTCCAAAGTCCTTCCTATAGAGTCGATTCCGGTAGTTAATGAGTTCCTTGATGTCTTCCCTGATGAACTTCCCAGTGTTCCTCTCGAAAGGGTCTCGAAAGGGACATAGATTTTGGCATAGACCTTCTTTTGATGCTCAACCCATTTTTATTTTCCCTTACAGTATGGTCCTCGTGGAGTTAAAGAAGTTGAAAGAGCAATTGAGGGATTTGTTGGAAAAGGATTTTGTTAGGCCTAGCTAATCACCTTAAGGTACACCTGTGTTGTTTGTGAAGAAGAAGGATGGTACTCTTAGAATGTGCATTGATTACTGGCAACTCAATAGGGTCACCATAAAGAATAAGTACCCAAGGATTGATGATCTCTTTGACTAACTTCAAGGGACTAGCCTCTAAGATTGATCTCCAGTCAGAGTATCATCAAGTGAAAATCAGGGAGTGTGACATTCCCAAGACGACCTTCCGAACTAGGTATGGACTCTTTGAGTTTGTGGTTATATCATTCGGGTTGACTAATGCACCGCCTATCTTCATGGACCTTATGAATAGGGTCTTTAAACCTTACCTTGAATTATTTGTGGTGGTTTTTATTGATGATATCTTGATCTATTCTCATAGTGAGGAGGAACATGTGGATTACTTGAGGGTGGTGTTGCAAATCTTGAGGGAGGAGAAATTGTATACTAAATGTGAAAAATGTGAGTTTTGATTGAAGAAGGTTGCTTTCCTAGGTCATGTGGTGTCAGGTGATGGTATTAAGGTGGATCCTAAGAAGATGGAGGTGATTAGGAATTGGCCTAGACCTTTGACTCCATCGGACATTAGAAGTTCCTTGGATTTGGCGGGTTATTACCGGCGATTTGTAAATGGCTTCTCTTATATTGCTTCTCCTATGACTAAGTTGACCTAAAAGAAGGCGAAATTTGTATGGACTGATAAGTGAAAAGAGTTTCCAAACTTTGAAAGATAAGCTTGTCTCCGCTCTTATCTCGTCTCAACCTGAAGGGTTGGAAGGGTTTGTTGTGTATTGTGATGCCTCAAGAATTGGTTTGGGTTATGTTGTTGTATTTTGATGCAAAATGATAAGGCGATAGCATATGCCTCTAGACAACTTAAGGTGCATGAGAAGAATTATCCTACCCATGATCTTGAATTGGCCGCCGTGGTATTTGCTTTGAAAATTTGGCATCATTATTTGTATGGAGTCCATATTGATGTGTTTACCGACCATAAGAGTCTCCAATATGTGTTCACCTAAAAAGATCTCAACTTGAGACAAAGGAGGTGGTTAGAGCTCCTTAAAGATTATGATATCAGTGTTCATTATCACTCTGGTAAGGCTAATGTTGTGGTCGATTCTCTAAATAGGATGTCTATAGGTAGCCTAGCACATGTTGGTAATGGGGGCAAAGAGGTGGCTAGAGAGGTTCATCGGTTGGCTTGATTGGGAGTTAGGTTGGACGAGGTTGATAATGGTGGTGTAGTGGTTGTTGATAGTTGTAAATCTTCACTGATTGAGGAGGTAAGGGAAAAATAAGATCTTGACTCCACCTTGTTAGAGTTGAAGACCTTAGTGAGAGATGGTAAGGTGGAGGTTTTCTCCCAAGGGGGAGATGGTACCCTTAGGTACCAAGGTAGATTATATGTGCCTAATGTTAATGACTTGAGAAAGAGGATTATATATGAGGCTCATAATTCATCCTATTCTATTCACCCTGGTTCTACAAAGATATATAGAGATTTGAGGGAAGTGTATTGGTGAGGTGGTATGAAGAGATACATTGTTAAGTTTGTATCCGATTGTCATTATTGCCAACAAGTGAAGCTGAACATCAAAGGTCGGGTGGCCTAGCCCAAGATATAGAGATCCCCACTTGTAAGTGGGAGGAAATCAACATGGATTTTGTGGTTGGGTTGCCTAATATTAGAAAGCCATTCGACTCTATTCGGATTGTGGTTGATAGGATGACAAAGTTAGCTCATTTCCTACCAATTCAGACTACTTATGGTGCTGAAGATTATACTAAGTTGTACATTCCTGAGTTGGTTAGATTACATGGGGTACTTTGTCTATCAGTTTGGATCGTGGTACCCAATTCACTTCTCACTTTTGGAGGTCCTTCCAAAGAGGTCTTGGTACCAAGGTTAAGCTTAGAATGACCTTTCAACCTCAAATGGATAGACAAGCCGAAAGAACTATCTAAACTTTTGAGGATATGCTTAGAGCTTGTGTTTTTGAGTTTAAGGGTAGTTGGGATGAACATCTTCCACTCATTGAGTTTGCTTACAGTAATATCTATCATTCAAGCAGTGGTATTACTCATTTTGAGGCTCTCTATGGTAGACGTTGTAGGTCCCCGGTTGGATGGTCTGATGTGGGGGAGATGGCTTTGTTGGGTCCGAATTTAGTCATGGAATCCATGGAGAAGGTGAGGTTGATAATGGAGAGATTGAAAACTACCCAAAGTCGACAAAAGTCCTATTCCGATGTGAGGAGAAGGGATCTTGAATTTAGAGTTGGCGATTGGTTCTATTTAAAGGTCTCACCTATGAATGGTGTGGTCCGGATTGGCAAGAAAGGTAAATAGATCCAAGGTTTGTGGGCCCTTATAGAGTGTTGAGAAGGATTGGTAAGGTAGCCTATACATTGGAGTTGCTAATTGAAATGAATATGGTTCATCTAGTTTTCCATATATCCATGTTTAGGAAATGTTTGGGTGACCCTAGTGCTATAGTGCCCTTGGATGTTGTGGGTGTGGTGGAAGATAATTTGACTTATGAGGAGGTTTCGGTAGAATTTTTGGATAGACAAGTGAAGAGGTTGAGAAACAAGGATGTAGCTTCTGCGTCAAGGTTCTTTGGAGAAACCAATAAGTTGAAAGTGCCACATGGGAAGCCGAGGTGGACATGCAAAAGCGATATACATATCTCTTCCACTCTACTCAAGCCTAAGGTACTAATTTAAGTCCCCTATGTGATTTCAAGTCTTAAATTTCAGCCCTTATGTCATTTGCATGCATTTGTGTTTATGTTGACAAGTTTATGGTGATCTTTGATACTTATGTTGAGATTTTTGAAATAATATTTAAATGCATTTGTTGTATTCGTATGTTGGGCTGAAATCATTATGATTACTTCTCTTATGTACGTTTCTGACATTTGGGGACAAATGTTCCCAAGGGGGAGACATTAAAAAGCCCTAAAAATGCCCAAAAATGTGCCTCGAAAATGCCCATAATCATTATTTCTATATATCTCAAAATCCCTGCGTGATATCAAAAATCCAACTTTATATTTTTGATCAGGGAGCAAACTTGAGTGGGAAATGGGTATAACCCCAATTTTAGAGGACCGGTAGCGAAACATCATTTTCGCCAACTTTGCAAGTTCCAGTGTGTATCCGCGTTGGCTCCGCGACGCGAACCCATCGCGGAGTAGTGTTGTGACTCTTATTTTTCCTGTTTCAGCATAAGGCATTGGGGTTTTGGCCCCATGCCCTCCTATGTGTAATAACACTTATGCTTAGCCATTTTTCAACTCTATATCATTCAAGACATTCTCAAAACCCTCTCTAACACTTAGCCATATATTCCATCTAAATCCAAGTGTCCCAAACTCATTTCCAGATCTCAAGAACTTCATTCAAGCTTCAATTTCTCATTCAAATCTTCATCAAAGAAATCTCCAAATTTTGAGGTACGTGGGTTTCAACTATTGGGTCCTTTCACCCATGGTGCCAATCTTCCTTTTTATGAAACTTGCATGTTTCAAGTTATATTACTTATGAGTATTACTTATATTATGGATTATGAGTATAAATGAGTTTCATGAAATGTTGATGGGAAACATGTGTCTACCTATTTCAAGCTTATACTATGAGATGGTTTGTCTATTGTGACTATGCATGTTGAGCTTTGAATCTATGATCTTCTATGAAATTTAATAAAGGGTTTCAAGATATATTGCATGAGGTCTTTACTATGTGTTGGTGGGTTGATCTACCTTAAGTTTTCGCACATGATTACACTCTTGAATTGCATGAATTTAAACTAGCATTACACACCCACCAAGTGTTTGATAAAATGTCTTGACATGAATTCTTGAGTTGTTGATGACCTATTTCTTGGCTTATGAGTCAAGTGACTTTATGATGATTAAGGAAATGTATATATGAGTTGAATTCATGAGAAGTATCTGTAGTGTTGTAAGTTGACCACACCTTGTTTGGGGGTGACATGCCCAACCACCTTGTGAGGGGGTGACATGCCTTGACCACCTTGTTGGGGGGTGACATGCCCGTACTATCACGTTGAGGGGTATGTACCTTGACCACCTTGTTGGGGGTTGACATACCTGTACTACTATGTTGATGGGTATGTACCTTGACCACCTTGTCGGAGGGTAACATGCCTGTACTACCATGTTGAGGGGTAGGTACCTCAATCACCTTCCAAGGGGGTGACATGCCTTGGATTCCAAGTAATAGTTTTCTTGTTCTACTATGATGGTCCCTTCCTACACATGTAATATGTTTTATAAAAGCATGTTTTACTTCAAGCATTGGTCATACATGTCATATTACTATTGTAGTTATCCATTTGCTTATGCATTTTGATTATATGCCTATCACTTGTTGCATTGCTTCCTATATAGTTAGTACATTCAAATGCACTAATGCATTCTCTATGCCTATATGGTGTCACCATGTAGGAACCAGAGTACCTCTTGATCATCCTCCCTTTGACTAGTCTTTGGCATATTGGAAGAAGAGTTTTGGGTGAGTCCTCAAGTTTGGGGACATTAGCTATCTTACTCTTGTCACTTATTCTCTATTCATGTTGAACTCTTGATACTTTGAGGGTGAGCCCGGTAAGTGTCTTGGCCCCTTCTCAAATCTATGTTTAGAGGTGTTGTTGGAACTAATGATGTCATTATGCTTGAGCTTTGAATCTTCTATTCTCTATGCTATTAAGGACTTTCCCTTAATCCCATTTTCCCTTTTCATTATCTCTTGTTGTTGTTATTATGCTTTTACGACCAAGGATACGTGTATGATATGCTAAGAGGCTTGTTTGGGATCCCTTCGAGTTCCTATTCGTCATGTCACGTCTAGGCCCTAGGCTTGGGTCGTGACACTTACATTGCATGATTCGTGGAATTCTATGCATAACAGTGAAATTAAGGTTGAGGTTGAGATTGAGTACATGAGTTGAGTAATTTGAGTATTATTGAACATGAGATGTATGTTGCATTTATGTCACTTACATTATTACACATGATATCTTATTTACCTTACATGATGAATAAATTGATGACTCTAAATGATCGTATTGAGTTGAGTCAAGTTTGATTTTTGCACTGATTGATGAGTTGAGATTGTTGAGATGATTGATGAGATAATTGATGAGTTGAGATTGATGAGATGATTGATGAGTTGAGCATATTTTAGTCTTGGGAGGAGTATCGAGCATCGAGTGGGTGGACACATATTCTGGATCCAAGAGAGAGTTGATCGCCTTTTTCTGTGGCAAGTTATGGGAGGGCATGACAACAATGCTAATTTGTTGTGCATCATCTAATTAAAGGTGGTGGGATGAAGATGTCGGTTAAGATAAACTCTCAAGCAACATTGATTGAGGGTGAGACGTCAAAATGAGTCTATTTCACTGAGATTTCTTTAAAAGCATTATTTACTCAAAACTTGCATAAACAGATTTGAACATGAGTATCTAGTCTAGGTGAGTGAGTCGAGCCTTACTTTTCTTGAGCTATTTTACATACCAGTATATTCTATGTACTGACTTCTATTTGGGCCTACATCTTTTTATGATGCAGTACAATGGATAGAGAATCTTTGCACGTGCACCGTTGATGCCCGAATTCGATACATTCTCGGAGTTGGTGAGCATCCTTATTCTTTGGAGGAGCCCTTGTTAATGAACTTGATTTAGTCTATCTTTTCTTTCTTTCATTGGGGTGTTCATGGCAGGTCATGGCACCATTTAGACTGTTGAGTAGAGGCTTCCTAAACTATGAGTATAGAGTATGGAGTTGATGTATCTAAACTTATTTCTATTTTAAAAACTATGATATATTAGAGATATGCTTTTTATCATCATATTAGGGCCCTGTTTATTGAGCTGTTCTTCCGCTGTTGAGTATGATGTGATAATAAGGTCAAACGATTCACTCAGGAACTAGCAATAGTCTCTGAATGTCGGCCACACCCAGAGCATGATACATTTAGAAGCATAGACATATGTTTGTAAAATAATGTCCAACTTATGAGGTTGGGTCGAACTACAAAGACTAAGAGATGTGATTATCTCCAATAATCTCATAATTAAAATAAATTAGCAATTTTAGTTCTCAATAAGCATGTATATACAAGACGGGTTTAGATAACAACAATATCTTGATGTCAAGTATTTAAAAAAGAGAGTTATCATAAACTTGATCTACCAAGATTGGAAAAGACTATAAGTGTGTGCATAATGATTAGGGTTTCACTTGAGTAGAATAAAATTAATTGCAACAAATACGATTGATATTGTTATGATCCAAGATAGGCCCTAGATGTGGCACGGTGTTCAAAACCACAAAAGACCCCAACCGAGCCTCGTAGTACATAAGCATTCATGAGATAATATGCATCAATAATCAATTTAAGATAAAATGAAAGAAAAGTCTCAACCAAGATAGTCTATATCATAAGGAAGTCAAACCAACTATTGAATCAATGATATTACATCATTTTCTTTTGTCTAAACTTGCCTCTAATATCAATAAGGGGAAGCATAGGACAATCTCTAACTCATCATCAATGTAAAGTAGTCTCAACATAGAAAAGAAAGTAATTTGCTCTCCCTTGGATCATGAGGAGTCTCCAAAAGTACTTAAAGTAATTGATTCAAACTGGCCAGGGAAAGCATGAGAATGTGCATCAGATCCCATTATAATACAATGTAGGTAAAAGAAATATGCATTATTAGTTTGAATATACTAAGTATGTGAGAAATATGCACAATTTAAGCATGTAATAATATAGGAGTTAAATCATGAAATGGAAAATCGAATAATCATGTAAAAATATAAGATAAAAATAATTGGTGTAAAGCATATTGTCAATGCACTAAAATCATAAGAAAGATTTAAGTAAGCTTAGTCATTTTATGGGATATCAATCTTAACCAACAATTAGACCATGTGAGTTATAATAATATAACTTTCGTATCGAGAAGAGAGAGGATACTTTCTCAAGGTAGACTTTATGATAACCCTTTGGTATAATGAGCTATATGTGGATCCACTATCTATGCGAATAAGGCAACCTACAGGGGCACCTAGTTAGGAACTAGGGGTTGCTACTAGGAACTCCTTACTAAAAAAAAAAAACTGTTAAAAGAGGCCAAAAAAAAGAGACCTCAATGTTGGGTTAGCCTAACATGTAGGTGACATTTTTATAGAGACCTTATGAGGTAGCCAAATAGAGAACTCACAAGGTCACTAATTTATTTCCTAAATTTTTCAAAAAAGAGACCTCATGTGATTGCTACTTTATTATTTATTTTTATTTTATATTTTACTGAAGAAGACCTCATGAGGTCTCTTTTCTAGAAAATAAAATGCAGAAAGGTGATCTCATGAGGTCTCTTTTTTGAAAAATAAAATGCAACATAATGACCTCATGAGATCTCTTTTTTTGGAAAATAAAATGCAACAAAGTGACCTTATGAGGTCTCTTTTCTGGGAAAAAACTAGCAGCTTATTACTGCTTTTGCAGCTTCCCACCTGTCATTTAATTTAATATATATTTTATTCAGCCAAATCAAGCTCAAAGAACTACTAACAATATAACAAAATACATTTACTAAATATTCTCATATCAATTCAATATGAAAATCAACTTGAAACTAATTTGAATTTAAGCAAATAAAACATAAAAGTCATAAATTAAATAATAGAATTTCAAAGTTACATGTATTGGTACAAAACACATAATAAATCTCATAAAATAACATAAAATAAGGAATTTAGGTTTTATCTATTACAATCTATACTTTAATAATGTGCCAGCATGTTTGTCATATGTTCCTCATCATCTTCCTCACTAATAGACTCATCCATTGAATCTCTTTGTTGACCATATACGGTATGTTGAATAAGTTGAGATGGAGAAGGTTGATAAGGGAAAGCGACATCACTAGGACAAGGGAGAATACCTCCCGAAGCAAGTAATGTATCAAATTGAGCCTTAAGACCCGCATACTCTATGTCCCTCCATTTTTCTCTAGCATGTGCAGCTTCACTTGGCTAGATTGCTCAGCTATCTTCTATTCTAAAGCCAAATTAGTCTTCCTCGATCCATCATCATAGGAACTACCTATGCCTTCTAGCTCAGAATGATATTCACGAACGGTCTGTTGTGACATGTCTTCAACATATCCACATCTACTCAGACTACCAATTAAGTCTAGCCAGACTCTCTCAGCGTACTCTTGGCTAAGTGGCATGATTTGAATATCTTCTGGTATGGATTCCTGTCGGTCGTCTACTAATCACCACACTACCTTTTTCTTCTTCTTTTTGGATTCATTATCAATAGCTTTATTCTTCTCACAACCTGCCATCAAGTAGCAAAAGCTTTTAAAAGATAAGTCCAATTTCCTTTATTTGAAATAGAATAGAAAAATAAGTGATTCAACTTATGTCCAACAACAACTCAAATGCACGCTATGAGATGCACATAATTCTAAAGGTAAGTCCAAATTCCTTTATTTGACAAACCTTTATTTTTTGTATTAGAAATAGTAAATGCTTACAAAATTAAAAGACAAGTCTGCCACCGGGTATCTCACCATCTAAAATATTAAATAAGATGTTGATGCTTTTAAGGTTATTAGGAGAGACTGTTTTTAAATTTTGTTATAGTTATGGTTATGAAAGTGATGAAGGTTGTGTCTCTAGACAGTTGCTTGAATTTAGAAAGGGTGGTGAAAAGTTTGAGCAAAAGAAAGAAGACTTCATGGACATATCTGGTACTACTACTACTTACTATGATAATGCAAGCATTAGTCGTGATGATTATATGCAGAAGTGCTGGGAGCATTGCAGTAGTATTGGACTCACCACTCCTAGTAACAATGGGACAGGTTGCCTAATTTGGGATGAAAAGAGGGATTTTCAAGTCGATGAGAATGGTAATGCAGTTGAAAGATATGTTTTGGATTCACCAAAATCATCCAAAGGTTAGTGTTTGTGTTTATGAAATAATTTTTTGGTCAAATGAATATATTTTATTGCAAACACCCAAAAACAGGTACAACATATACTAATCTAAAAAGCTATAATTGACCATAACTAAACAAATTTAAAAACAGGCCCTACCTTCTCACCATCTTACAAAGTTATTGTTGTTGAATGATAATCCTATAAGTTGTATTTGGATTGTTAATACTTGTCTGGGTTGCATAGGAGAGACCGAAAAATTAACAATTCGGACAGACAGAAGAAGTGAGTTTATGTAATATTAGTGATAAGAGGTTGCAACCTGTAGGCACATCAAATAGAAAAAGTGCTAGAAAATGTCAATAACTCGGGTTCCTCGGATAGAAAAATTATGGTAAGGTGAAGTTTATGAGAGTAATAATCATCAGTGCAGAGTAACCTTCTAAGTTAGGAGTAAGAATTATTTCCATTTTGTAAAGTCCATCAGTGCAGAGTAACCTTCATAGGAGGCTTCACGGACCGTGAAAAGGTTCATGGCCAGTGAAGCCATCCCTGGTACTTTCTAGTTCAACTTTTAATTCTCGTTTCATTAAGGACTTTTTGGGAATGTGGTTCAATTCCAAGGTATTTTATGACTTTTACGCCTATCCTAATACCCCTAAATCTACCCTCACTCATTCAATACACCTCATTTTCAATTCAAACACTTATACTCTAGAAATTCAAGTTCCTAAAACTCTATTCAAGTCAAGCTTTGAAGATTTGAGATCAAAGGTGCTTCAGTCTCAAGCCTAATTCGTCTCATTCTTCCTAATTTCTTCAAGGTATGTGTGGTTTCATTCATAATTCTATTCCAATCATGAAACCCAAATTCTATTTCTTATATTTCATGATTTCTAAATATTATTTGCAAGTGGCTCTTTTAATTTAGCTTCAATTTGATGAAATTAAGTTATCGACTGAGTTCAATTGATGATTTTAATATGATATAACTCTTATTGATGATTTACATGAAATTATTGAGAATTGAAATGCGTGTCTCTTTTAATGATGAACTTATGCATGGGTAATTTCAAGTATGTTTCAATAGTTGATTTCCTTATGGATTTATTATGATTTCATCTTATTACAATATTTTAATTATGAATGCTAAATACCCATGCATTCCTTCATTCCTCATGACATGTACATGCATGAACAAGAATTTCCTTCTTTCCTAGCCCCTAAACTATGTCATTTTGGCCCTGTAAATCTACCCATAACTTTTCGTGTACTACAATTCCACCCTATTCTAAAATTCATCACCTAAGATTCCAAGTTCTTCTTCAAGAGTTCTCCTCAAGAGTTAGCAATGGTTCTTCAAGTTCACCATTGATTTTTCAGATTTCTTCTAGGATTCCTATCAAGGTATATGGATATTCATTCACGGAGTCCTTTACTCCATGAAGCCCAAAGGTTTTTTCAAGTTTTCAATACAATTACTTATTAATTTAATCTCAGGTTTCATGATTCATATTGGATTGTTTCAGTTATGCATAACTCTCATGATTTTACATTGAATTACCTGTGAACTGATGTTAATTGCATGATTTTAATGATTTTCTAGTAAAATTCTCTGTAATGATATCTAGGGTTCATGATTTTCATCATGGGTTCTTTCGATAATGGTTCCAATTGATATTGTTCCTAATGATTATGTATGATTTCATTGAGCTACATGTTTTAAAATTGATTTGATATGAACCCATACTAATTACTTTAGTTTTACTATGAACTATGAACATGAATGTATAAATACTTCACTCAAGTGTTATGAAAGCATGAAATAATGATTAATGAAAGTCCCTTAGAGAATGAATTAATGATGGTGAAAGGATTTTATTCACCTACTCATGGATTCAAGGTATGATAAGGACCATTCCCACATTGATTAAATCACTAACATTTTAATGAGATATTCTATAATTATGATGATTTAATGACTTTAACTTTATAATTAATTTATTTTATGATGAATTATATTTCGTTGGGATTTGACTTAGCACTGAGAGATCACCAAACCTCTCTCTAAGACAGTGCTCAGATTGTTATGCCTTTCGTGCGGGTCGAAACTTATCTGACAAGGAACTTTGCTATCTTAGAATCGTCATAGTTACAACCCTCGTTCATCGTGGCTTCAGTTCTCATCAGAGTTATTTCACAAAGACTTTCTAGGGTAAGGAAGAAGAGAGGAACTGAACAAGCACACTTGGAGAGAGCAGTATAATGGAGAGTTGCATTCTGTGTTTGGGAAGACGAATCGCTCTCGAAAAAGAATCTACTGATTCTTAGTTGGGGTTTAGTCTGGAAGCCCAAAGTAGCTTCCCAAGGCAATCTTCGTAGTAACTTATAGTACCAAACTGCGTGCCCTATAGGTTTTATTTATTGGGCTAGCTAGTTGATCTACATATAGCTCATGATATTAAAGTTTCTCGGTGAATCTATCCTGACAAGTAGCCTCTTTCTTCTCGATGTGCGGAGCTACACCAGATTCTATGTTATAGCTTGCATGGTCTTATTGTCGATTAAGATTGATATCTCACCAAATAATTAAGTTTACTTTCAAGATTTTGCTATAGTTTGGATGCATTGACCACATATTTTACTTATGTATTCATCTTCTATTTTACTTGATTATTAGCTAGTCTTGCATCTCATGACTCATGTCTACAGTTTCTTATGTTTGTTCATGCATATCGCTTACATACTTACTACTTTCAAAGTACTTGTCAAATGAGTTGGCAGATTTGGCCATAATCTGCTCCATCAAAGAGCTGGCAGATATGACTATAATCTGCTCCACAAATAAACTAGCAGATTTGATTGTAATCTGCTACTGTAAATATGGCTATTGTAAATATGGAATAGAATATGTTATTATAGGAAATAA
>JAABOM020086124.1:0-30150 GCA_011800125.2 Solanum clarkiae | reverse complement strand
CTTTTTTCATGATCTAAATCGAAACATGATTGAGATATTCAATTGCTAAAATATACCAATTATTCCAATTTTCTCTTCCCTTCTCAAGAAACTTCAAATATTTAACCAACCAATAAAGCTTATTCTTTCTAATGGTATGCACGTTACTTATTATTTCACATAAAGAATTTAAGATATTTTTTAAATACATTCATGAATAATAATATTTATGTATCATTCACGTATTTCTATTAATAGTGAAACTTACATTAATGGCAGCAAAGGAAGAGAACCCAAGCTTTGTCAAGAGAGAGCAGCGAGAAGAGCGTTGGGCGTGATTTGAATTGAAATAATGAGAAGGGAGAGAGTAGTTAGGATTGTTTTGATTAAGAATATTTTTGAAAATATGAAAAAATAATTAGGGTAAAAAGGTAATTTTTTTGGTCAAACTATAACAACTTTTAAGCTAAAAAATAAAAAGTTGAGGGGGCGGAAGGGAGAGAGTGGTGTTGTTTTTAACTTTTAACTTATTTTAAGCAAATTCTAACTTTTGTAAAGTTGTTTTGAAAATTGTCAAACACTTTTATAAGCTAAAAAACAAGTTTGACCAGCTTTTAAGCTAAGCCAAACTGTAAGGACCCAGAATTTTCAAGCTTATGTATGTTGTTTAAGGCTATCATGGGCCCCTACAACAAGCTAAGTTCAAAAGGATTTTCGTTGGCTAAGTTCGACACAAGTACCGGTAAAAGGATCAACTTTAAATAAGCATAACATTTAGCATAATTGGAACTGAATGGACCACAACATCTCAAATGGAAGCCCTTTGAGTTAGCTTTCTGACGCACTTGGTTTCACCTTATTTTGAGTTCGGATGAAGGAGTTATGACCCTTTTCGTAAGACCCTCCCGACGGGCACCTATACGGGCAGTGGTGTCTTGTACGGGTCGTGTGAGGTGTCTTGAGTTGGAAAAGGCCATTTTTGGCCTAAGGCATGGGGCACAACTAGTGGCACGGGCCGTGTGGTTGGTTGTGGGGTGATTACAAGAAAGGAATGGTGGGCGTTTGGGGAGTTTTTCTTGCTAAGTGTTGTGCCACGCCCCTCACCACAACCCGTGGCATGAGGCACGACCTGTGGTCCTTGGCGTGGAGCCTAGGCAACATTTTATAGCACCAAGTATAGTGCCACGAGCCTCTACATGGGCCGTGACGCTCCACACGACCCGTGGAGGCATCCGTGGTCATGACAAGACGTCTTGTTCCAATCGATTTCCAACTTCAATTTTTGGACTAAGTACCTTGTCACGGGCACTCCGCACGACCCATTGAGTGTCACATGACCTGTGGGACCTGCCGTGAAGCAACACTTTGCCAAATCTTCCATTCATTCACTAATGGCATTTTCATAAATGCTAATTACTCTCATGCCCTTTTTAGATTTCCAATGCTATCTTAACATTTCTAAAAGACTTAGACAATGTTCCAAAGAATAAAACTCACTATCTCATCTCAATCACACTCCCAAATCCTCTCAAAAGCCTCCATCAAGCTCCAATTCAATTTTAAGAAAACTCAAGAACAAGTTTGGATTCCAAGACCCACTTCCAAGCTTCCACTCTTCTTAAACTCAATTTCAAGGAACTCAAGGTCTAAGATATATGGATTGATCCTTGACTTCTTTTCAATCAAGGAAACCCAAAATTATATTTAAGCAATCTCATGAATTTCTAGTTTACTTTAAATCGGGGTTTTGAAGATTATGAATCCTAAAATTCGAACTATGCATGAGTAGTGTTTATTTGATAATTTTGATGTGATTTAAACTATTACATGAGGATTTCTTTGGGGTTTATGGAATTTCAAGTATGAATGTCCCCTTTAAGACTTCTAAATTCATGGGTGATTACATTATGAATTTAAATGTGGATTTAATTATGTTTTCGATTGAATTTATATTGTTGATTTTAGTATGAATCATAATTACCCATGCCATTCTCTAATTTTCCATAGAATATGCATTCATGTACATGGATTATTTTGACAAATTATGTTATGGGTTAAGCCCAATTATGTTCTATGATATGAGTTTTGACAAAATGTTGGTTATGACACTATTGTGATCACATATATGTCTTTGATTTTCGCTCTTTGAGCATTTTGGGTGCTTGCACCATTTTATATATGAATGGACTATTCCTATGCATGAGTATAAAGACTACGAAATTATATTTTGGCTTTTAAGCCTAAGAATGCATTGAGATTGTTTCGGAAATGATTTACGTCATTTGAAAGTGTATATATATATATAAACATATATTTATTCTTGTGGGATGACGACTTAGTACTGATGATTGGGGGTGTTAGGGCTATCCCCAAGGGCCCTTTCCCTTTCCTTGAACTATGTGCCTAGCATAGATTTTCGATCCGAAGAAGGAGCTGTCCCATAAGGAGAAGGAATGATTTGAATTGTGATTTGTGAAAAATCTTATCCGAAGAGGGAGTTGTCCCATAAGGAAAGCTACTTCATACAAAGAGGGAGTTGTCCTATAAGGTAAAGTATAGTCTACTCTTGGCAAGTAGAACACCTCTTTACTGATGAGGGGATTTCATCGGGATTCCAATTAATAACCCGCTTGGTCTTATTTATGTTGGTTAAGGTCATATCCCAATATATATAAGCGCATCATTTGCATTTCACGCATTATGACTTTCATAATATCTCGTATATTACATTTTCGATATTCAACTCTTTCTATATTATGTGCCTTGTCATCTAACGTCAATATGCAGGTTTTGGTAAGTTACATTCATTGGACCCTGCATACTTAGTACATTCAAACGTACCAATGCATACTCTATGCCTACATGATTTTACCATGTAGGAATCAGAGCCCCTATTGATTCTCCTCGTGGCTGGACGGATTGTTCAAGTTAGCTTTTAGTGAGTCCTCATGTCCGGGGACACCATCTATCTTCTTACATGCTTATGTTCAGACTACATCTTATATATTTTGGAATATTTATGACTATGACGGCGAGCCCAGTTATTTGTCTTGGACCTCGCTAAGGTCTATGTCTAGAGATATTGTTGGACAAGTTATGTATTACACTTCAGCTTTGACTCATTTATGTTATTCAAGTGTTTAACTCTTTACCTTAGACCTGATTGCCCTTGTTTATGCTGATCTCTTATTGTCATTTTAATTGCTTCCACGATCAAGGATGTGTAATGATATGCTATGAGGCTTGTTTGGGGTTCCTTCGGGTCCCCCATTCACTGGTCACGTCTAGGCCCTGGGTCCGGGGTGTGACACAAATGGACTCTAAGTAGGAGACAATTATTTTTCCTTCTTAATCTCATTTTATCAATTAAAATAGAATACCTATGTGTACTTTTTTAACTTATAATATATGTCGTCATATGTACAAGATCATAGTAACCACATCTTTAATTTCATTTTCATAACAATAAAGAAAATTCTAATAAAAATAAAAAAAAAGATGTGTATTTCTTAATCTTTTTCAAACACAAATAGGATAAACATTTGATAATAAAAATTATTATTATTAGATATATAAAGAATGTGTTTAAACAAAAATAAAACAACATATTTACTTGGGAAAGGGCATTTTGGATCCATTAAGTAACAAAAAAGACATTTTTGGACCAAAATGTCCATAATTGTAATTATTTATATCTCAAAATCCGCGCGTGATACCCAAAATTCGACGTTAGATTCGTGATCAGGGGGCAAAATTGAGTGGGGAGTGGGTATAACCCCAATTTTAGAGCAACTGTATCAAAATTTGATTTTCCAAAGTTGGCAAAAAATAGAATAACGCCCATGGCGCGACGCGACCAAGGCGCGGACTAGTACATTTTGTTGCCTGTTTTCTTTATTTCGATCCAAGGCCTTGGGGTCTTGGGCCTAAGCCTTCCTATGCGTAAAAACACTTATACTTAGTCATTTTTCAACCTCATATCATTCAAGACATTCCCCAAAATCCTCTCTAACACTTAGAAAATATTTCACCCAAATTCAAGTGTCCCGAACTCAATCCGGATCTCAAGAAATTCATTCAAACTTCAAGTTCCCATTCAAATCTTCTTCAAGGAAATTCCCAAAATTGAAGTATGTGGGTTTCAACCATTGGGTCATTTCACCCATAGTGTTCAACCTTCCTTTTTACGTAAATTGCATGTTTCTAAGTTGATTTACTTCTAGGTATTAATTATTATGAACTTAATTATAAGCTATGTGGGGGTTTCATAAGATGTGACTATTTTAGCATGTTTTGAGCTATGAATCTATGATCTATTATGAGATTTGATGAGGGGTTTAGTGTATCTTGCATGAGGGTATTACCAAGTATTGATGAGTTGATTTATACTAAGATTTCTCACATGATTTCACTCTTGAATTGTATGATTTTGAACTAGCATTACACACCTGCCAAGTGTTTGATAAAATGTCCGTTTAAGGGCTCTTGAGTTATTGAAGGTCTATTGCACGGTTTATGAATTAACTTTATGATGATGAAAGGAATGTGTATATGTGTTGACTTGAAAAGTATCTATAGTGTTGCAAGTTGACCACACCTTGCTATACCTCAATTACCTTGTCGGGGGTGCTAGGCCCGTACTACCATATTGAAGGGTATATACCTTGACCACCTTGTCAGGGGGTGCTAGGCCCGTACTACTAATTGAGGGATAGATACCTCAACCACCTTCCAAGGGGGTGATATACCTTGGATTCCGAGTATTAGTTGCTTAGTCTATGATGATGGTCTCTTCCTACACATGCATTATGTTCCATCTAAGCATATTTTACTTCAAGCATTGATCATACATGTCATGTTGCTAATATACTATCTCTTGCCCATGTATATGCATTTTGACTATGTTGCCTATCTTTTGTTGCAGTGCATCTTATATACTTAGTACATTCAAATGTATTAACACATACTCTATGCCTACATGATGTTAACATATTGGAACCGGAGCTTCACTTGATCATCTTCCTCCTCCACGTAGCTAGTACTATCTCTTGAAGCAAGTTTGGTGAGTCCTCAACTCCAAGGACAATAGCTATTGATCTTATCTTACGTAAAGACACTTTCTTTTGATTAGATGCTTATGACTATGAGGGTGAGCTCGGAAAGTGTCATGGCCCCCACTCAATTTCATATTTAGAGATATTGTTGGACTAGTGATGTAATTATGCTTGAGAATTGACTCTTTTGATGATTTCTGCTATTAAAGACTTCCCTTAGTCCCTATCCTTATTTATTATCTCTTGTTGTTGTTTAATTGTTGCTACGGCCAAGGATGTGCAAATGATATGTTAAGAGGCTTGTTTGTGGGTCTCCTTCGGGTTCCCATTTGTTGTGTCACGTCTAGGCCCTAGTTTTGAGTCTTGACAAACTTGGTATCAGAGTACTAGGTTGTTTATGGTCCTCGACATCCAACACACCGCGTCGATTAGAGTCTTATAAATGGTTGTGAAGTGCACCACAACTATGAGTAAGAGGCTATGAGGCGTTTTAGGAAATAATTCCCTTATTCTTGATCTATATCGTCTATAGAAGTTAAGGTAAGGTTTTCTCCTAACAAATGTTCTATGCTATTTCAGATCATGATTATCCCAAGAGGAAGAAGAATTCATACACTCGAAGAACAACTGGCTCATGAAGAGTTCTGAAATGTTATTGCCATGTTAGCTCAAGCCGTGACTAATCAAATCAACCAAGAGGCCTAAGTCCCTCATGCTCCTACTCCGGCATCTCGAGCGAGGGATTTCATAAAGATAAACCCACCGGAGTTCCATGGGTCTAAAGTGTATGAGGACCCTCAAGAATTTATTGATGAGGTGTACGAAGTGTTGTCTATTATGGGCGTTATATTGGAGGAGAAAGCAGAGTTGATGACTTACCAACTCAAGGGAGTGGCCCAAATATGGTTTACTCAATGGAAGGAGGAGTAGGGGAACAACAATGTAGTCCTTTGGGAGGAGTTTAAGGTGACATTTCTCAATCGGTTCTTCCTTCTTGAGCTAAGGGAGGCCAAAATGATGGAATTCATGAATCTAAAGCAAGGGTCTATGAGTGTAAGGGAGTATGCCCTTGATGGTGTTCATGCTCCAATAAGAAAACGGTCGCTGTCAGCAATTAACCTAACCAGAGGTTAGGGTCAAATCCACAGGAATACAAGGCTTGACTACAAGACTTCACTACTAATCATTTCATGCATTCATAACTACAATCTCTAAATAAGGGGGTTTTGTGATTCAAAAACAAAATAAATAAACACTAAACTATAATGCTAGGAAACACTCATTTTAGGGACAACTTGGGAATTATGTTCCCCATGGTTCGTTAACTTGATTTCTCTAGATAACATAACTACAATCAGAGATTCGCGTACAGGACGATAACTTAGGTTCTTCCAGCCCTCTTGTGAAGATGAAGGTCAAATGTCACAATGGCGCTTGGTTGGCCACCATGGCATGCCAACTAACTGTTACCTATTGTCCGAGTCAACCTCCCCTTGGTCAGGCTTGGTTGATTGGACGAGAACACATCAATCGAATCCTGTCATCTATTTTCCTTTTTCTGTTCGTGACTACCATGGTCGGGATCGTGACAGTAGGAGGGGTTTGGTGTTGGCCACCACCAAACAACAATCAATATGAAGGGAATTAGATAATATATGTAAAACCCCAATCATAGAAATGCAAATAAACCTAGGTCATACTAAGTCAACTACGCATGGTTCCCACAACCCCAAGTTGTGGGTGTTTAGCTACACATAACTAAAGCAAAACCAACAAAAATGCAAATACAAGGCATAGTTGAGAGTTTTACCAAAAGCAATGAAAAGTGTAGACACCACAAGTTGCAAACCCAAAAGCTTGATAGATTAGCAATGCATACAAAGCAAGATTTACAATCCCCAAAATGAGTTTTCCAAGAGAAAATGATAAACTAAGCTAAAACCCTAAAAGATTCTTGAAAGAATATTCAAAAGCAAATTCAATATTCTAAAATATGAAATCTCATAATAAAACCCTAACTAAAGCTATTTATTCTATTTACAAAATAACCCTACAAATTACACAGAAAAGACAGCTGGCAGTTGGTACACCTTGCAGGTACGACTCCGAACCACCATTCCTCTACCTATAGTGTTTTCTTTATGTTATTTACTTTGAGGGTGAGCCCAGGTATGTCTTGCCCCCCCTCTCATCTTGTGACTGGAGGCTTTGTTGGACATCTTATAGACTCTTGTACAGATATGTGATATGTGTTGTATTTGGAGCTCATGATATGGTTATCTATTTGATATGGCTATTATAGGTTGATTATCAGAATGATGATAAGTATAGTATGTTTTGATGTAAAAATGTGAAAGATCCTAAATCTCGAATTGCCCCCATAAAGTGAGTCACACTTACCCGCCCCTTAGTTCTCATGTGCTATGTGCTATGTGATTCCATGTTAATCCCTATCCTATGATGTTCCCATAGCATGAGTCCTACTTTATTGTCCCTTAGAACTATGTGCTTACTATTTCATGTACACTTTCAAACTAATGATGTGAATATGGATACTTTGAGGCATGTTTGGAGACTCTCGAGTTCCCATTCGCCATGTCACTCCTAGGACCTTGGTCCGAGTCGTCACACGGCCATACAACCCATAAAGATCCACAAGGAGCGTATAAGGTTCATGTATGAAGTGTCTTGGCCAAAATATGGTTTTCAAATCCAAGGCTACTCACACAAGCCACCACACGGCTAGTGAAGTGCCAATTACATACAACCCATGAGTGCTCCTACAAATGCATAATACTACAGTACAAGGCCAAAGTCTGAAAGCAAAAGACTGACATCAAAACTAGGAGATTGTGACAAAGCCGGTGTTGTTGGTCCTCACCCAAAAGAAGTCTCATGCGCTCTCGGATCCTCTGAAATTAGTGCCGCCGAGTAGATCCTGAACATACACCATGGGAAGATGTAGAAGTAAGGGTGAGTACTAAAAGAAAACGGCACATAGTAAGCATCACCAGCCGATAGAGTGAAATAATATACATAATGAAGCTAAAATGCAGATAAAAGCAGTTGTCCTATAAAACAATCCCCTTAACCTCAACCAAACCAAACCTTGCATCATACGCAGGTGCAAGGCCCTAATATTTATGCCTATGCACCACCCGGACCCCCATAAGCTCAAGAGGTACACTCGCGCATGATATAATTGATAGATCATCACTAAACCCCACAGAGCCCAACTCTCCACATCATCAAATCAAATGTCAGTTGTACGTGGGTGTAAGACCCCAATGTATATGCCTGAATACCCCCCGAGCCCCCATAAGCCCAAAAGGTACACCCACCCACAATCAAGATGTGAATAGTTATGTTCATCCACGGGTAATAAGTCACGGAGCCTCACCCAAACAATCACATACCAACCAAAAATATATATGTGTAATGGTGGGACATATCCCCCACGGGAGAAAGAATTCCCCTTGCATAAATAATAGTGTCTCATCTCAGAATTTCAATCACGGGGCCTCACCCCAAAAATGAAATCGTTGGGGTCCTCGACCCAAATCTCAGCTGGTGCTTGGTCCTTCAAATTTGCATCCATCGCTTAGCCTTACAGTTGCAGCTATTGGGACTTGGACCATGTGGAGCGTCACCCAGGACTCGGACTCTCGGACGTGATCGCCAAAGCTCAAAGCAACGGGGAGCATCATTTAGGACTCAAGATGTCAAATAGTCACTCAACCAGTATATTCAGATTCAAAACTCTAAAGTCATATCGTGCCCAGAGTCAACGTAGGCAACAACACTCAGAATATGGGTATCAATTATTGTGCTAGGAATCGACAGAGCCTCGATAACATGAAAAGAGGCAGGAATAGGAAGAGGGGTAGACTTAGGAGGAGAATGAGAAGGAGGAGGAGATTCAGGGTTCCCAGGGACCATCCCATCCTTAGATTCCACCATTTTCAACAAAGAGAGAAATTGGGATTTAGTAAAATAGAAGGCTTAGTAATGGGTTATATACAGTGAGAGGGGTAGACAGAAATTTAACATTTGAATTTTCATGCTTCGATCCTTCGAAGTTTCTTCCCTAGCATACAACATGGTTAACCCCTTTTAGGATAATCATTCAATGAGTGACCGATGGGAACGCTACTCCCATAAACCCTTGGAACGGGATATGGAGTAATCCCAGAAGGATTTCCAACAACATGAGTCCCAAATTTGACTCAATACTGAAGGTAGAACGGACCGAAAGAAAGTGTACAGACTTAGTCAACCAATCAACTATAACCCAAATGTTGTCATAATAAGTGAACGATAGGAACACCACTCCCATAAACCCATAGAATGGGAATTGGAGCAATCTCGAAAGGATTTCCAACAGCATGAGTCCCAAATTTGAAAATGGTATCAATACTTCCAGTGGATGGGATTCCTAAAGTACCTACATTTGCACTGGAATCGCTATCAATTATTGTTCCAGGAATCAATAGAGCCTTGCTAACACGGGGAGAGGTAGGAGTAGGAAAAGGGGGAGACTAAGAAGGAGGAGGAGGAGGAGGAGGAGATTCAAGATTTTTAGGGACCCTCCCATCCTCAGATTCCACCATTTCCAACAAAGAGAGAAATGGGGATTTAGTAAAATAGAAGGCTTAGTGATGGGTTATATATAGTGAGAGGGGTAGGCAGAAATTTAACATTTGAATTTTGTTACTTCCAAAAAGTGGTGTTGGATCAGAAGGGTCCTTTATAGAATCTCAATTAAATTTATAATCTTTTTAAGCAACTATATTATTTTAGTCAAAATAATTATAATCTTGATGCATTTACATTTATTTTTCAGATTCCCTCAATTATATAAACTTTGACTTAAATTTTTTCTCCAAAAATAGTTAAAATGTCTTTATATTATTTTAGTCAAGATAAATATAATCTTTAGTGTGAGGCCAGCTTTCTGAGGCTGGAGGAGTTATTGATTACCGCTCTTGTCCTGAACTCACCCTTGAGGGAGAGATCCCGTGCTAATAACCTGAATGATTTTAGATAAGTTAAAGACATTTTAACTATTTTGGAGAAAAAAATTTAAGTCAAAGTTTATATGATTGAGGGAGTCTGAAAAATAAATGTAAATGCATCAAGATTATATTTATTTTGACTAAAATAATATAGTTGCAGAAAAAGATTATAAATTTAATTAACATTTCATAAAGAACCCTTCTGATCCAATACCACTTTTTGGAAGTAAAAAATTTCAAATGTTAAATTCTGTCTACCCCTCTTACTATATATAACCCATCACTAAGCCTTTTATTTTACTAAATCCCCATTTCTCCCTTTGTTGAAAATGGTGGAATCTGAGGATGGGAGGATCCCTAAAAACCCTGAATCTCCTCCTTCACCACCTCTTCCTGATTCTCTTCCCCCTCCTACTCCTGCCTCTCCTCGTATTAGCGAGGCTCCACCGATTTCTGACACAATAATTGATAGTGATTCTAGTGCAAATGTAGGTGCTTTAGGAATCTCATCCACCGCCGGTACTGATACCATATTCAAATTTGGGACTCATACTGTTGGAAATCCTTCTGAGATTACTCCATATCCCATTATAAGGGTTTATGGAAGTGGTGTTCCTATGGGTCACTCATTACGACAACATTTGGGTGATAGATGATCGATTGACTAAGTTTGCACACTTCCTTTCAGTCCATTCTACCTTCAGTGTTGAGTCAAATTTGGGACTCATGTTGTTGGAAATCCTTCAGAATTTCTCCATGTGCTGTTCTAACGGCTTATGAGAGTAGTGTTCCTATCGGTCACTCATGGAATGATATTGATGTTCCTCATAAAAAGGGGGTAAGCATGTTGTATGCTTGGGAAGAACCTTCTAAGGATCGAAGCATGAACACTCAAATATTAAATTTTTGTCTACCCCTCTCACTATATATAACCTATCACTAAGCCTTCTATTTTACTAAATTTCTCTATTTGTTGAAAATGGTGGAATCTGAGGATAGGAGGGTCCTTGAAAATCTCCTCCTCCTCCTCCTCCTAAGTCTCCTACTACTACTACTCCTACCTCCTCCTCGTGTTAGCGACGCATCATGATTATTTGACATTATATCGTATTATTTACATTATCCACATCTATCCTCGGTCTACCTAGCATGGATAAGTAATGGTCTTGGCATAATAATCAAGAATAGAATAATACTGAGATATCCAATCAATACTCACAATAATATCAAAATCTACCATGTCTAATAAATCATATCTACCCACATCTCATAGCTAGGCCAAACTCACAAGACACCCAATCCACTACTAAGGGCTCACCTACTGGGGTTGAAACATAAATAGACACAGATATAATATCACATGAAAACTCAAACTCCAACGGAAAATATGCAGACACATGAATAAGTGGAGCCAGCATCAAATAAGACAGATGAGATAACCACTCAACAACTGTCATTAATTGATGTACTTAAGAAATTAATTCGTGTAATTTACATTAATATTAAACATTGAAAATCTTCGATTTTGATATTTCTGCAGGTAATCATATTATTAAAAACCTTGATTAATCATAGTCTATGTCCAGATTTTTGAACAAGAAAAAATGAAATTTTTGTAGTTGTAAAAAAAAATTAAAAAAATGGAATGTCTTTCTTTGACATTTGATTCAAGAAACTTAATTTTTATTTTTTAAAATATAGTAACTAAATGCTTTCTACACAATAAACCCTAAAATACCAATAGACACCCTATTCTTGGTGCGTCATATGTATCCATGTTGAAACAGGTGAAAGAGCCTGTGAAGACTATTCTGATAAAGCCTATCACATACTTGCTTGGAGAACCACAAGTTATTTGGGAGCAGGAATAAGTTGATCAAATGATTATTAACGAGAATCTGGAATAAGCAGTGATTGGGAAATTCCTATACGGCTGGCCTGATATTTATGAATTAACAATAATCATACCAAAATTATGTGAGTTAAAAAGAGTGTAAGATCGGATTGCTTAGTAACAGGCACATATTAATCAGGGGATTCACTACTTGAAGATTATGTGCATTTGTTATCCAAGCCATCTTTTTACATTACACAGAGGAAGACATCATACCCTATGAGGATATTAAAATGGGAACCACTTTTTGATCCAGAAGAGGAGACATCCATCACAGTAGCATGGACCTCATTCTTATCCTTACCACCAAATATTTTTAGTAAAGAAGCCATTTTCTCATTAGCATGGGCTATTGGAAAATTATTGCAAATAGATATGGCTACGAGGGACCAAACAAGACCTAGTTGTGCTAAAGAGAAAGTTGAAGTTGACTTACTCCAGGAATTTCCCAAAAGGATCAAGATTGGTGTTCGAAGGGCTGATATTGATATCTCTGAAAAATAGATTCCAATCAAATATGACTATATGCCCAAATATTGTACTATATGTATGCAGCAAGGACATGATCACAGCCAATGTTATGTTCTTTATTCGGAGTTATATCCGGATAAGAAACATGAAGAGAAGGAAGAAAAGGAACTGAGGAAAAGAAAAATGAGATGGAAAAGCAAGAGAAGGACAAGCAGAGAGAAAATGGGGATAGAAAATTTGAAGCACCAAAGAATAGAAATAATGTTAAAGGCAGAACTATACAAATCACACAAGTTTGGAATTGATTGGGGGTCAAAAACTCTTTTGGGGCTTCTTTAAGGGTGCGCACAAGAGCCATAACCAACATTTCAGCCTAACATACGGATACTATTTTTGCTATGGCATGTAGAGAAACAACAAAAACTATCTCATAGCAAAAAATAAGCAGCAGGAGAATGGCGCATATACAGTTACAAGTTGGAGTGAGTCACTATCTACATACAGAAAAAGAGAGGGTTAGAGTTCACCAAAAAAGGTCTCAGGTATTAACAGTGACAGAGTTGAGCGAAATCATCCAAGGATTGACAACTACAGCACCATTTTCTAGAAAAAACAAATGGAGTAAGAAGAAGAATAAAAGAGAAAAGATGAGATAGAGCAAAAGGAGAAGGAAATACCACACTTCCACAGTCAAAAAAAAGGAGAAACTTTTCTATACAGGGCAGATCCGAGCCATGATAGAGCATCACAGTTGAGAAGAAGAAAGGAAACATTAGCAACAACAAGATCAGCAACTATAGCACCATTTTCTGGAAAAAAACAGATGAAGTAAGAAGACGACTAAAACAGGAAAGATGAGACGGAGCAAAAAGAGAAGGAAATCTCACTTTCAAACTCAAAAAAAGGAGAAACTTTGCTCGTACTGGATAGATCTAAGCCATGGTGGAGTGCCGCAGTTGAGAAAAAGAAAGAAAACATCAACAACAACAAGGAAGAAGATGAAAAATGATGAAAACTTACGTGATAACGAGATTGAGAAGAAGAACTGCAAGGAGAAGAAATTGGGCAAGCCAAAGCAACAATCTTCCTCTGGAAGTCATTGTCTACTTTGAGAATGTGAAGAGTTTGAATTAGGTAATAAGGAGACTCTTTCTAGAGAGTCCAAGCATTTAGGGTTATCAGAGTTTGTTTTGGGCCTTCAGGTTTGGGCTGTACTTAGGCCACATTGTTTTCGATAAATAAAATGGGCCGTTTGCCCAAAATTTAATATTAAAAAAATTACAGAAAATCTTTCTAAATTACAGATATATAATTTAATTACTGCATTAATTAAAGCCAATGGTGCATTGAACACATATGACCTTTTCAGATATTTTTTTATAACTTATACTAGTATTAAAATGGGTCAAAGAGTAGAGTTAACCACCTTAATCCCTGATTAATTTTTTATTGAGAAATTATTTCCAGTCAGACTGAGATTGATTACAGTCTCTGTTATATATACATATATACACACATACATACATACATATATATATATATATATGCACACACAAAAGTTTAGAGTATGTATTTTGCACATGTGTAACACTCATGGATATTTTTAATTGAATATTCACGTGTTGCACACATGAATAACTTTTTATCAAATTATTGATTGATGATAGTTCTGTCTTAATTTAGATAATTTAAATACATTTTATCTATTTTTGGAGACAAAAATTTAAGTCAAAGTTTATATGATTGAGGGAATCTGAAAAATAAATATAAATACATCAAGATTATATTTATTTTGACTAAAATAATATAGTTGCGGAAAAAAATTATAAATTTAATTAACATTCCATAAAGGACTCTTCTGATCTCACATACTTTTATATAACTTATATTCCTATCAAATTGTGTCAAATTAAAGAGAGGGGTTGACGACCTTCATTCCTGAATTTTTTTTCCATTGAGGAGTTGTTTTCAAACTAGGATTGATTATAGTCTCTGAGGTCTTATTTTGTTTTTTAGAATTCTTTTTAAAGGGAAAAAAGAAAATGTGTCAATATTACATTTGAATGGATGTGACATTTGGTTGTATTATATATTCATACTATTGGAACGAATTGAGATAACTACACAATCGTTGTCATTAATTGATGTATTTAAGAAATTAATTCATGTAATTTATATTAATATTAAAAATTGAAAATCTTTCGATTTTGATATTTCTACAGGTATCCATAGTATTGAAACCTTGATTAATAATAGTATATGTCTAGATTTTTTGAACTACAAAAAAATAAATTTTTTGTAGTTGTAAAAAAATATATAAAAAATGGAATGTCTTTCTTTAACATTTGGTTAGAGAAAATCTGTTGTGAATCACAGACATATAATTAAATTTTTTCATTAACTACAGTCAAGGTTAGGGTCGAACCCACAGGGAATATGGTAGACTTAGAAGACTTTAAAGCAATTCGGGTGGATTAACCACTTACCTTCCCAATGGGGGAGGGAGGATTTATAACAACTATGAGAAGTAATCCTAAACTAAGACAAGCATGAAATCAGTATGAAGAGTAACTAGAATATTGTGTTCCCCATGATTCCCTAACTTGGTATTACCAGATAATCTAATTCTTTTCTAGTGTGTAGCATGCAAAATGGTAAGTTAAGTTTACCAAACCCTTTGATCTAGGCGGAAGGTAAATTTCACTACGTGATTTGATCCATCCCATAGTGTGACATTACTAACTCTTACCTATTATTCCAGAACAACCTTCACTTGGCCCAGTTTGATTGATTAGATGAGAAACATCAATCGAATCCTGTTAATTAATCTCTTTTCCTATTTACTACTACCTTGATCCAATTAGTAACATTAGGTGATTCTAACATTGGCCACTGTTAAAAATCATTCAAACAGAAGAGAATTAATTGATACATACATGCACACTTTTCAAGAATTACGAATTATCTGATTTTACTTTGTTAGTTCTTCATGGTTCTCATAACACTAGTTGTGAATTTAGCTACTCATGATCATTGTAAATGCAAGAATTATGAATTTGAATAAATAATTGAGCACTTAAACAAGGGAATTAAGCACAACAAAAATCCAAGCTCTTCACCAAGAATCACAAGATTGAATTAAAAGCACAAAATAAAGTTTCACATGTGTTTCTCTCAAGCTCTTTACTATTCTCTATTATTCAATATCGTTCCCTATGAAAAATAACCTAAAAATCCTATTTATAGTCTTTAAAATACAAAATCAAAATGGATTAGGAGAACTGGGTCAGCAAACTCTATCGACACTTCTACGAGCCGTATAATGTTTTACGGCCCGTAGTCGGGGATTCGTGGATTGCATTTTCAATTATGGGGCTGACTTCTATGACACCTACTTACATCTCATATAAAGTTTTATGACTTGTAGGGGGTTTCTTCTGATGACTTTTTAGCAACTCCCCACTTTCTAATCCTTAGGGAACGACGCCAAGTCTATGACTCATAAAATCATCTATGGATCGTCATCATGCTCATAGACTTAACTTTAGAAAATCACCCTTCACTGGAATTCTATATGAACCATATCTATGGCCCGTGGAGTTCTCTACGACCCGTAAAAAGTCTCATGAAACCTCAACTCCTGCAAAATCTACACTTAGCCCAAAAATTGTATCAATTCTGTAATCCTGCAAAACAAACATACAAACACATCAAATCTACTAACATCGCTTTGAGAACACACAAAATTCCATATTTTTAAGCATCAAATGTGTTGTATTTTGTCAGCACATCAACACTCTCAACATAAAATTGTTGCTTGTCCTCAAGCGACGGACTCAATCTACATAAACAGTACAGTAACACACATACCTCAATCTAATGGCATACATCACATCAAACTCAAGCACGGATAGCCACACTATTTTAAAAGCACATCAGATAGCTATCAAACAAACTAATGAAGGTCAATATATGTGAAAGTGCAGCTATAACAAGCAAGGCAATTGTAAACAAGCAACAATCACCGGGTTAGTCCAATGTCAACAATGCAAATACAGTGCCCTCACAAAAAGAAGTCACATATCCCTCTCATGATGATATTTTCATATGAAATGCTTGGGACTATGCAAAATCACTCACTCTCACAAAAGACATTCAAATACCATGATCAACATCATATGTTTAGCCCTATACTCATGATTATGACCTTGACTACTTGGACTAGGATCGCTTTAGCATTTCACTGATTTGTAACCTAGGCTAAGGGGGCTTTAGTATGAAGTTTTAGGAACATAGTGACTAAAGTCCCTCCCTAACACTGCATGTTTTTACAATTTTTGCCCTACTAATACTGTTATGTTTAACCTCATTCTCCCTTTCTCCTATTTCAAGCTTTTCTGAGTGCTTTATTCTCATTTTTTAGCTTTTCCCCTTTTATTTCACATCTTTTTCCTTTTTAGCTTTTTGATTAGGCATCACTCATTTTTCTTATACTCAAAACACATTTTTAATTTTTTTTCCCTGTATCACTATCTTCCCTTTCATTTTGTGTTTACCCTTACACCAGCTACCATCAACTTAGGTTTTTGGCCTGAGTCAAGGTACATAATATCCAACCTAGGAAACAGAGCCACTTTTGGTAGCCACCCTCAACTTAAGCTTTTTGCCTCAGTCAAGGTACACAATGTTCAAGGGAGGACCAAGGCCAATTTTAAGTTTTACATCTAATAAGGCTAGGTAACTTAGGTTTTTACATAGAAAAGGGTACATGTAAGGCTCAAACATTATGATCAAGGGGCATTTCACATATTTGGTTGGTCATTTAGGCTAAGTGGACTATGATGAACAATGGCCTAAGGTTCTTTCCTAGCCAACTAACCTACAAATTAAGTTAGAGTAACCGAGCAAGTTCTGAATTGAAACACAGTATATGAATTTAGCAAAGAAAGCTCACATATACATGAAACTGACTACATTATCAACAAGGACTCTCAAATCATGCTTTTCATCTCAATTCATCCCCACTTCTCAGAACAAGCAATGTCATCCTCACGATCATGCATGGTTGCTATCAAGATTAACTAACAAAATTTTGGTAGGATCATTCTTCGCACAAAAACACAACAAAAAACATATGCCATAGATATAAGTACTATATGTTACCAATACTACCTACACATCCTAAACATGTCGGTTCAACAGAAATTAAATATCCATGGGGAAAAAAAAACACAGGCAAGAAAATCCTTAGGATTCAAAATTTGGGATAGTTATAAGCCAAGGCTACTCAGACTTCATTGAGGCCTATAACTACCCACCCCATTGAAAAAGAGTTGCATTGTCCTCAATGGAAAAAAATGGAGTAGAAAGCACAGGGGTCAAAAAGAATATACCTGGGGGCCTACGTGCCGGTCTCTGAGTAAGTCTGGCCACCCTCAACCTGTCTGATGGCCTTCCTAGTAGTATTAGCATGTTTGGAGGCGCCAACATCCCTCAGCCTCTCAAGCTCATGAGCTGCCATAGCTCCTCATTCTATCTCGAGCGCATAGTGGCAAGCTCTAGCCCCTGCTCCTCTATCAACCCCGTATGCAGCCTCACTAAGTCTAGATCATCATCAATGCAGGGCCTTTTTTCGTGGAAAGTCTGTGATGACTCCTCAGGAGCAAATGTCACGACTCAAGCCTAAGCTTTAGACGTGACACGATGAATGGGAACCCAAAGGGACCCCAAACAAGCCTCTTAGCATATCAATCACACATCCTTGGTCGCGGAAGCAAAGTAAAAAAACAACAAGAGATAAAATTAAAAAGGAAGTGGGACTAAGGAAAGTCTTTGATAACCATTTAAAACATCAAAGACTCAAGCTCAAATATAAGTACATCATAATATTCCAACAACACCTCTAACATAGAATGGAGCGAGGGACAAGATACTCTCCGGGCTCACCCTCATAATAACAAGTGTTTAACACAAAGAAGTCTCAATATTGCAAGAGTAATAAATATAGCATCCTCTGACTTGAGGATTCACCAAAGCTCGCTTCAAAGGATCGTACTAGCCACGTGGAGGATGATCAACTGCTGCTTCGGTCCCTACATGGTAACATCATGTAGGCATAGAGTATGCATTAGTACATTTAAATGTACTAAGTATGTAGGATGTAATGCAACAAGACATAAGCCAATATAGTCCAAATGTATAGTAATAAGCAATAAATAAGTGAGTTTGCAATATGGTATGCATGGTCAATGCTTGAAGTAAAATATGGTTGTAAATCATTCAACTTACATCGAACGTAATACATGTGTAGAAAGAGACCCTAATGGACAAAAGTAAGATCAAGCGAGCTACAACTTGGAATCTCAATGATTACCCCTCATCGGTAAAGAGGTGGTCTACTTGCTAAAGTAAACCATACTTCACCTTATAGGAGCCTATCCCATTTCAGAGAAGTAAACCCCTTTACGGGAACCCGCCCCATTTCGGGGTGGATTTCATGACAAAGTGCACTAAATAGATCTACTAGTATAGAAAGGGTAATAATTAGAATCCTATGTTGCCACATAGTTTGAGAAAAGGATTATGGATCCTTGAAGATGGTCCACGCCGACATCCAATCCATCGGTGCTAAGTCTAATCCCATGACATACTTGAAAATAATCATAACTTTAATAACTTGTAAGAAACATAACATGAGTAGCTCTTAAACATACTTGAACTCTAATGGTAAGTCTAACTTGAAACATAAGATTAGATCATAATCATACATGAACCCTTGTTTTAATATGAATGGCTGACAAGAAGTAAAAATCTTAAAATAGGGCTTAACTTCATACTTGTAACATCATACATACTTTTTATGAACTCAATACATACTTGAAAGCCCTTGATCATCATATAGTCACTTGACTCGTAATTCATGAAATAGATCATCAATAACTTGAGAACCCTTGTCAAGATATTTTATCAAACACTTGGCGGGTTCATAATATTTGTTCAAAATTATGCAATACAAGAGTGAAATAATATGAGAAAATTTAATGTAAATCAACCCACCAACATATAGTAAAACCCTCATGTAGGGTACCTTGAAATCTATCATCAAATTTCATAATAGATCATAGTTTCATAGCTCAAAACATGCATAGTCTCAATAGATAAAAATCAATTAATGGTACAAGCTTAAAGTAGATCGTTATACATAATCAATCAACATTTCATAAAACCCCAATATAATTCATGATCATAATTCATAATAAGAGATACCCATAGGTAATTCAACTTGAGAAAAACATGTAATTTTCATAACAAGGAAAACTGAGGCTCTATGGGTGAAAAGACCCAACGGATGAAACCCACATACCTCAAACTTGGGTTTTCTTGAGATGAGCTTGAAGAGAATCCTTGAGTTCCACAGTTAGGCTTAAAATCCTTGAAATTTGAATGGGAATTTTGATAAAGTATTAGAGAGGTTTTAGAGAGGGTTTTTTAGTGATATAGAGTTGAAAAATGACTAAGTATGGGATATTTCACGTATAAATGGGCATGGGGCCATAACCCCAATGCCCTTAGGCCGAACCAGAAAATTAAGGTAAAACTAACACTGCTCCGCGATAGGTCCACATCGCGCAGCTACTGTTTTGACAAAATTTGCAAAAATCATTTTCCGATATGGATCTTCTAAAATCTGGGTTATACCTATTTCCCACTCAATTTTTCCCCTTGATAGAGAATATGAAGTCGAATTTTTGATATCATGCACGGATTTTGAGATATATGGAATTTACGATTATGGGCATTTTCAAAGCACATTTTGGGGCATTTCAATATCTCTTCCTTGGGAACATTCACCCCCGAATGTCAAACAAACGTGCATAAGAGAAGAAATCATGAAGATTTCTGCCCGAAATGAATGAAACAAATGCATTTAAACATCATTCAAAAAGTCTTAATATGAATGTCAAAAATTATCATAAACTTGTTACCATGTACATAAATGCATGCAAAATGACATGAGGGCTGAAACTTGATACTTGAAATCATGTAGGGGAATTATATTAGTACCTTCAGCTTGAGTAGAAAGAAAGAGATATGAATATCGCTTTCTCATGTCCACCTCGGCTTCCCATGTGGTACTTTCAACTTGTTGATTCCACCAAAGGACCTTGACGGAAGCTACATCTTTGTTTCTCAACCTCTTTACTCATCTATCCAAAATCTCCACCAGGATCTTCTCATAGGTCAAGTTATCTCCTATGACACCCACAACATCCAAGGGCACTATAGCTCTTAGATAACCCATACACTTTCTCAACATGGATACATGAAAGACCGGAAGAACCATATTCATCTCCACAGGCAACTCCAACTCATATGCAACCTTACCCACTCTCCTCAAAACTTTATAGGGACCTACGAATCATGGGCTCAATGTCCTCTTTGTCCCAAATCGGACCATACCCTTCATGGGTGAGACTTTCAAATGGACCCAATCACCAACCTCAAACTCAAAATCTCTTCTCCTCACATTGAAATAGGATTTTTGTGTACTTTGGGCTATTTTAAATCTTTCCCTTATCATCCTCACCTTCTCCATGGCATCCATGACCAAATCCGGACCTAGCGAAGTCATCTCTCCCACTTCAGACCACCCAATTGGGGATTTACAATGCCTACCACATAAGGCTTCAAAGGAAGTCATACCAATGCTTAAGTGGTAGCTATTGTTGTAAGCAAATTCAATTAGTGGAACATGTTCATCTCAACTACCCTTAAACTCTAAAACACAAGCTCTAAGCATATCCTTAAGAGTTTGGATAGTCCTATCGGCTTGACTATCCGTTTGAGGGTGAAAGACTATGTTAAGCTTAACCTTGGTATCAAGACCTCTTTGGAAGGACCTCTAAAAGTGAGAAGTGAATTGAGCACCACGATCCGAAATGATAAATAAGGGCACCCCATGTAATCTAACCAACTCATGAATGTACAACATGGCATAATCTTCAGCACCATAAGTACTTTTGACCAGTAGGAAGTGAGCCGACTTTGTCATTTTATCCACAACAACTCGAATAGTGTCAAAATGTTTCCTAGTCTTAGGCAATCCAAACACAAAATCCAATGTTTATATCTTCCTACTTCCAAGTAGGAATCTCTGTATCTTGGGCTAGGCCACTCGGCCTTTGATGTTCGGCTTTCACTTGTTGGCAATTGTTACATCCGGATATAAACTTGGCAATGTTCCTCTTCATACCACTCCAACAATGTACTGCCCTCAAGTCTCTATACATCTTTGTGGAACCGAGGTGAATGGAATAGGATCAATTATGGGCCTCCTACAAGATCAATTCTTCCAAGTCATTCACATTTGGCACACACAATCTACCTTGGTACCTAAGGGCACCATCTCCCCCTTGAGAGAAAACCTCCACTTTACCATCTCTCACCAAGGCCTTCAACTCTAGTAAGTGGGGTCAAATTCTTGTTTTGCCTTTACATCCTTAATCAAGTAAGACTTAGAACCATCAGAAACCACTACACCACCATTATCCACTTCATCCAACCTAACCCCTAATCTAACCAATCGATGAACCTCTCTAACCACCTCTTTGCCACCATCATCAGCATGAGCTAAACTATCCATAGACACTCTACTTAGAGCATAGGCCACAACATTAGCTTTGTTAGGGTGATAATACACACTCATATCATAATCTTTAACAAGCTCTAACCACCTTTTTTGTCTCAAGTTAAGATCTTTTTGGGTGAACACATATTGAAGACTCTTATGGTCAGTAAACACATCAACATGAACCCCATACAAGTAGTGATGCCAAATTTTTTAAGTAAATACCATAGCCGCTAATTCAAGATCATGGGTGGGATAATTCTTCCCACACACCTTAAGTTGTCTAAAAGCATATGCTATCACCTTACCATTTTGCATCAAAACACACCTTAAACCAATTCTTGAGGCATCACAATATACAAAAAATCCTTCTAACCCGTTCTGTAGAGATAAGATAGGAGCGGAGACAAGTTTATCTTTCAAAGATTGGAAACTCTTCTCCCATTCAGCGATCAACACAAATTTCGCCTTTTTTTGGGTCAACTTTGTCATAGGGGAAGCAATAGAAGAGAAACGATTCACAAACCTCTGGTAATAACCCGCCAAACCCAAGAAACTCCTAATGTCCGATGGATTCAAAGGTCTAGGCCAATTTCTAATTATTTTTGTCTTTGTAGAATCCACCTTAATGCCATCACCCAACACCACATGCCCTAGGAAAGCAACCTCTTTCAACCAAAACTCACATTTTTCATATTTAGCATACGACCTCTCCTCCCTCACATGTTCCTCCTCACTATGGGAATAACTCAAGACATCATCAATAAAAACCACCATAAACAAGTCAAGGTAGGGTTTAAAGACCCTATTCATAAGATCCATAAATATAGCTCGTGCATTAGTCAACCCAAAGAACATAACCACAAACTTGAAGTGCACATGCATAGTCCAGAAAGTTATCTTGGGAATGACACACTCCCTCACTTTCACTTGATGATACCCAAACTGAAGATCAATCTTAGAAAAGTGACTAGCCCCTTGAAGTTGATCAAAAAAGGTCATCAATCCTTCGTAAAGGGTACTTATTCTTTATGGTAACTTTATTAAGTTGTTAATAATCAATGCACATTCTAAAAGAACCATTTTTTCTTCATAAAAAACACTGGTGCACTCCTAGGTGACTTACTAGGCCTTATAAAACCCTTTCCCAACAAATTCCTAGCTCCTTCAACTCTTTCAACTCTATCGAGGCTATACAGTAAGGGGGAATAGAAATGGGTTGAGTGTTGGGAAGGAGGTTTATACCAAAGTCTATTTCCCTTTCAGGAGGAATACCAGGAAGCTCATCGGGAAAGACATCAAGAAACTCATTAAGCACCAGAACCAACTCAATAGGAAGGACTTTAGACTCAATATCCCTAACCCTCAGAAGGTGATAGAGACAACCCTTAGAAATCAACTTTTGGGCTTTAAGGCAAGAAATGAATCTACCCTTGACCACCACATCATGAATTTGCCACTCAAGGACAGGCTCATTAGAAAATTGGAATTTAATCCTACAGGTTCTACAATCAATAGAAGCATAATATGCATGCAACCAATCCATCCAAAGAATGACATCAAAATCTACCATATCTAACTCATCAAAATCACAAGGCAAGATATTATGCAATATTAATATGGGATAATTTCTATAGACTCTTTTAGCAACAATGGACTCACCAACGGGGGTATACACTTCATAAGGTTCATAGAATAATTTGGGACTAACATGAAGCTTTTTGGCAATAAAAGGAGTAATAAAAGAAAGAGTGGTACCCGGGTCTATCAATGCATACACATCAAAATCAAAAACCTTTAACATACCGGTGACAACGTCAGGCACCTCATTCACCCCTTGTCTTCCTTGAAGAGCATAGAATCTATTTTTCCTTGGTGCACCCCCTTGTTGGCCTCCTCTTCCCCTTTGACCCGCATTTGTACCTTGGCCATGTGGACGACCATCTTTACCTTTGTTTTGAGCATGAGGATAATCAATAACTTTGTGACCTCTCTTACCACAACTAAAGCAAGCATTAGAATTCCTCAAACATGGACCACCATGATTCTTTTCACACCTTGGACATCTAAGTTTTATCATTCCTCCATTACCACCTTAGAATATTGGATAATCATTAGTGAATCTCTTATTAGGAGCATTGGAAGACCCTTGGCCTTGGAACTTGTGTCCTTGAGGAAAGCGGCCAACCTTGGAACCTTGGAAACAACCTTCAAAACGAGCCCTCTTAGACTCACCACTTCTTCTTTTTCTAATCTTTTCCCCCTCTAGTTGTTCGGCATATGTCATGAGTCAGGACAAATCTATATCACTTACTAGCATGGTGGCACGACACTCCTCATTAACCAAGTCGGATACACCCAACACAAATTTGTTCATCCTTGATCTTGGTTCGACAACCAATATTGTGGAGCATATTTGGAGAGTTGGTTTAACTTGAGGGCATACTCTCTCACACTCATGGAACCTTACTTAAGGCTCATAAACTCCATCATTTTAGCCTCTCTTAGCTCGATAGGAAAGAACTAGTTGAGAAGTGCGGCTTTGAACTCTTCCCAAGGGATAGCATCATCATTCCCGTTTTCCAACTACTATTGTGTAAATCAAATTCGCGCTACCCCTTTGAGTTGGTAGGCCGCCAACTCTGTATTTTCCTCTAAATTGACCTCTATGATGGATAGAACCTTGTACACCTTATCTATGAACTCTTGGGGATCCTTATCCATCTTGGATTCATGGAACTCTAGTGGATTCATTCTAGTGAAATCCCTCACCCTAGAAGCCAGAGTGGGAGCATGAGGGGCTTGGGCCCCTTGGTTGATTTGGTTGGTCACAGCATGAGTCAACATTGAAATAGCATCACGGAACTCATCTTGGCCTACCCCTCCATCTTGAGGAGCGGAAGGAGTCAGTTGCTCCTCGGTTGTACTGGCTCTCTTTAGTCTCCCTCTTGGAATCAGCATTATCTAGAATAGAAAAGAGCATTCCTTAGGGGGAAAAGCCTTACACTTACATCTAAAGCACGATATAGACCATGAAGAAATGAAACATTTCCTAAAATGTCTCATAGCCTCCCATCCATAGTTGTGGCACGTTTCACAACCATGAATAAGACTCTAATCGACGCAGTATGTTGGATTCTGAGGACCATTAAAAACCTAGTGCTCTAATACCAAGTTTTTCACGACCCAAGCTTAGGCCCTAGACGTGACACAGAGAATGGGAACCCAAAGGGACCCAAACAATCCTCTTAGCATATCAATCACACGTCCTTGGTCGTGGAAGCAAAGTAAACAACAACAAGAGATAAAATAAAAAGGTTGAGAAATACATCATATAGTCACTTGACTCGTAATTCATGAAATAGATCATCAATAACTTGAGAACCCTTGTCAAGATATTTTATCAAAAACTTGGTGGATTCATAATGTTTGTTCAAAATCATGCAATTCAAGAATGAAATAATATGAGAAAATTTAATGTAAATCAACCCACCAATATATAGTAAAACCCTCATGTAGGGTACCTTGAAATCCATCATCAAATTTTATAATAGATCATAGTTTCATAGCTCAAAACATGCATAGTCTCAATAGACAAAAATCAATTCATGGTACAAAAGAGTCAAGCTCAAACATAAGTACATCATAGTATTCCAACAACACCTCTAACATGGAATGGAGCGAGGGCCAAGATACTTTTCGGGCTCACCTTCATAATAATAAGTGTTTAACATAAAGAAGTCTCAATATTGCAAGAGTAACAAATACAACATCCTCTGACTTGAGGACTCATCAAAGCTCGCTTCAAAGGATCGTACTAGCCACGTGGAGGATGATCAAGTACTGCTTCAGTCCCTACATGGTAACATCATGTAGGCATAGAGTATGCGTTAGTACGTTTGAATGTACTAAATATGTAGGATGCAATGCAACAAGACATAAGCCAATATAGTCCAAATGCATAGTAATAAGCAATAAATAAGTGAGTTTGCAATATGGTATGCATGGTCAATGCTTGAAGTAAAACATGCTTGTAAATCATTCAACTTACATCGAACGTAATACATGTGTAGAAAGAGACCCTAATGGACAAAAGTAAGATCAAGCGAGCTACAACTTGGAATCTCAATGATTACCCCTCATCGGTAAAGAGGTGGTCTACTTGCTAAGGTAAACCATACTTCACCTTATGGAAGCCTATCCCATTTCATAGATTGTTGAGTTGATTGGTTGATTGTTTGAGCTTATTGAGTTGACTTGTATTAAGCCTTACTTGGTTCTTGAGTCATCTTACATACCACTATATTCAATGTACTGACATCCATTTAGGCTTGCATCATTTTATGATGCAGATACAGGTGATAGAGATTTTCAAGTGACGCATCATTAAAGACCAACCCTTGCATTCCAGATTTGGTGAACCCTCCTTTCTATTTAGAGGAGCCTTCTTTTATTTCATCTTGACTAGTACTATTTCTTTGAGCCAGCTCGGGATTTGTCTTGTCACCTTCTAGACTTGGATAAAGACTTCATAGATACTGAGTAGTGATAGTTGATTCGTATTTACATTCCAACTCTTGTTCATTAAAAATTATTATTTATATAAAGATTTAGTAGTTTTAGTACTTCTAGCCTTACTTGAGTATTTACTTTCGTTGATTGAATGTGATAGGATTGTTCAAAATCAAACCGAAACTGATTATCCGAATCGAAAAAAGTTATTAGTTTATCAATAATAGGTTATTGGTTTAGCAGTTTCAGTAATAGTTTATATTTTTCTTAATTAAATAATTATGTTTGTATTATTTGATATATAAAGTCCTTGATAGTTTCATACTTTTACTTTTTATTATCTCAAACTCTCAGTTATTCTACAATGTAATAGTGTTTGCTTTTGATCAAAATGTAATTTGTCAACAAATGTGTATGGTAAATTTGATTTGTCACCATGTCTCTAAGTAATTTCTAATAAAGAACTTTTTTGTCAAATTTTAATGGTTAAACTGATAATGGTCAATAGTCGATAAACCAATAACTGATAAGTCAATATCTTAATGGCTCTATAACGGTTTAGCATGTCTACAAACCAATAATCAATAAGTCAAATCAATAAACTTCAAAATCGAACCAAACTAACCAATATGCAGCCCTAAAATGTGATAGAATGATGAGCCCAAGTGGTTCGCTTTAATAATGGTTTTTTACCTAACGACCATGTCCGAGGTGTAGGCTTGGGCGTGCAAAACTTATGATTAAAATATAGTATCTCAAGGTTAAGAGTTGATTGTCAAAAGAATGTTGAACATTAGAAAATATCTAGACTAGTTGATCTTTATAAGCATCTGAAATCATTTAAAGAATTAAAAGCTGAGATGAATAGCTTGTAGTAGACCAGGCATAAAAAGGGACATTACAAAGTGAACTTAGGTTATAAGATTATGAACATCATTGACCCAATCTCTAACTAGGCATGAAAAAAAAACTAAAAAGTTAAAATATCTCATAAGATAACAAATCTTACATCATGGCTAGACTAAAAAAATTGTATTGACACATGAAAATTTAAGAAAGAGAGGTATTATTATTTTAGGTTTAAAATTGTTGCTTATATGGGGATGTGTTGAGATAATTAGACATCTTCTTTTAATATAGTAATATTACTAATCTAATATGAACTTTTTTTTAATCAATATCAGGGATATATATTGGGCATATGTTACAACCCAAGCCTAGAGCCTAAACGTGACACAACCAGTGAGGAAACCGAAGGGACCCCAAACAAGTCTCTTAGCATATCATAAATACATCCTTGGTCGCGGAAACAAATTAAAATAACAACAAGTAACAATAGAGTCTAAGGGAAATAGAACTTGGGACTTTCATCTAAATAATCAACATAAAGAGCATAGAGAAAAGTACAGCACTAAGGAAAGTCTCTCATAATAACATAGCATAAGAGAAGTCAAGCTCATAATACAAACCAACTCAGTATCCAACAACACCTCTACTACGAATAGGGCAAGGGCCAAGATATCTCCCAAGCTCACCCTCATAGATAAGTATCCAAAGAATAAGATAAGGTCATATCCCAAGCATGAAGGAAATTAGATATTGTCCCCAGATGTGAGGACTCACCAAAGCTAACTTCAAACGATCCGACTAGCCACGTGGAGGAGAAGTGTCAATAGAAGCTCCGGTTCCTACTTGGTGATATCATGTAGGTATAGAGTATATGTTAGTACTTGGAATCTACTAAGTATACGGGGCTGCAATGCAATAAGAATTATAAGCATAATAATCAAGATGCATAATTAAAATCAATAAACATGAGCTCAATATGACATGTATATTAATACTTGGGTGTAAATATGCTTGAGAATAAACATACTTGCATAACTAGATCCACAAAATAAAGGGACATGAATAACTCATCCAAATATCTTATATTAAAGAGTGAGGAATATAGCATGAGTCATCACCCCTTCTAGTAGGTAATGAATAGTATGTGGTATTAAGTCGTACATGAGGGTGATTCATACAACATGGTTCATGACCTCTTCATGTAGACATTAGATAATGCATATTAATAAGTCATAGATGAGGGTGAGGCGTACAACATGGTTCATGACCTCTTCATGTAGATATAAGATAGTAAGTAGTACAGATTTGTACATGAGGGTGAGGCATACAACATGATTTATGACCCCTTCTAGTAGGCTTCACAATTCACAAGATCATAAAAAGTATAGCCCAAGAGCTCAATAATTCAATTGTAGATCATGAAAACTATTCATGAGTCTAATACATGCTTGGAAACCCATAAATTATCATACCATGCTTGTCATGTAAATTCATATAATAATCTCTCATCAACATCAAGAACCCTTGTCAAGTAATTTAGTCAAATACATGGTAGATATATGCACATGTACTTAAAATCATGCATTCCAAGAGTAAGAGACAAGAGAGAAGTAAGATCATTCCATTTCAAAGTCATTCAAATTAACCCACTAATATTGTAGTAAAACCCTCATATTTTAAGAAAGAATCATATTTCAAGATATATAGGAAAAATAATTAGTTTAAATCATTCTTAATTAACTCATCATGATAATATACATCATCTTTCAAAATATGGACATGGGAGCATAAAATCCATCTTATTAAGCAACAAACCTTTAATTTTAATATCATGAAAACCAACTAAACATATAAGTTTATGCATAGCTTTTCATAGCATCATAAAGAACATAACTTGAATATCATAAAATCTATCGTAGTATCAAACCCCAATAATATTTTAACATAAAATATCATTTCTTGTAAGATCCACATAGAGGACATATGTATAATGAATAATAGTATCATCATAAACAAGAGTTCATAAATACCCTTAAAATAATCCATAAATACCACATAATATTTTATTTCATGATAATGCATAAATATAAATCATAGTAGATTGCATAGTAGTAATATCATTTTCAAGAGTTCATAAAATAACCATAATGATTCATAAACTTCATATAATAGGAGAAGAGGAATAGTTAGACTTGTGGGAAGGAAGGTTCTCACAATCAAACCCACATACCTAAGCCTTAGAATTCATGAAGAAAGATTTTGGGAAGATTTGAAGCTTGACTTGGGTTCTTGAAATTTTAAATGTTCTCTTGAGATTCTTAAAATTGAATGGGGGGATTTGGGGGTGAATTGGAAGAATTTTGAGGGTTTTGGAGTTGAAAATTGGCTAAGGAAGGGGTTTTTCTCGTTTAAATGGGTATTGGGTTATTACCCAAATATCTTTGAATGAAGCAGGGAAAACAAGGGGAAAAAATTACATAGAGCTGCGCCCAGGGCGCGTCACGGCTCTTGTGCGGACTGTCTCTGTTTCTGCTCCCTATTATGAAAATTATTTGTGCATGATTTCAAAAAAAGTTGACTGAAGTCAAATTTGGGCCAATTTTCAAAGACTAGAATGGTAAATGGTTTAAACTAACATCAAAAATCTCGAAACTCAAGCTGACCATGCTTCTAGCGTAAAATAATCGTTCTGTAGGGTCATTACACCACAGCCAATTGAATGACCTGTTGACTAAACTATAAGTGCTA